>CM064492.1:7062224-7282224 GCA_032716605.1 Paralithodes platypus
CTGAGAAACAACTAAGCAAATTAGTAAGTCAAGAACGTCCCTGAGTGAATCCATGCTGAGAAGAATTTATTAAATTAAATGTATCTAAGTGGTTTTCTAATTTTACTAGCAAGAATTGACTCTAGTAGCCTTCCTATGATTGATGTAAGAACAACGGGGACGGTAATTGGATGCTATTGATTTGTCACCTTTTTTGAAGATCGGAAATACGCTTTGCAAGCTTCCAAGCTTCTGGAACTATACCTGTCTCCCATGACTTGTACAATAACAATGTTAATGGGTAACTTAACTCATCCTTCTTCACTCAATTCTTCTCAGCAGGGATTCACACCAGGACGTTCTTGCCTTACTAAAATGTGCTTAGTTTTTTCTCAGGAGGTATATGAAGCAGCGATAATGACAAGGAATACGATCTAATATATTTAGATTTCAGTAAAGCTTTCGACAGAGTTGCCCTCACGAGGGATTGATGAGAAAGGTTGAGGGCAAGGGAATAGGTGGGGCGTGGTTGGGATGGGAATTCGGTCATGGCTAATTGGTAGGAAACAGAGAGTTCAGCAAGAAATGGTTACAAGTCAGAGTGGGGCGGCAGGCAAAAGTGGTGTCCCCCACGAGGTATCTCGGGCTTAGTGAGTGGTGAAACACTGTTGGTTTATTTTATATACATAACATGACCTAGATTTAGGTCTAACTAGGAGGAGTAAGTTAAATTCGCAGCGGATACTAAAATTGGGAGATCAATTGATTCAGATAGCGATATAGAGTGCCTTTCCAAAGGGGATCCGATACCTTACATGAAGGGTCAGTAAACTTGGTCAAGATGAAGTTTCACATTGACACAAAGGCAAGTTATTAAAGATAGGGAATGATGCAAACAAATGTTAAATATAAACTAGCTAATTTAGAAATTAGAAAATTCAGACTGCGAAGGAAAGATTATAGGTGTGTTTGTTCGGCAAATGATTTGGAAGCCTAGAAAACAGTGTATAGGCCGTTCGTAATAAGGCCAAACAGGATTCTCGGGTTCATCTCTAGGAGGTGAGTAACAGATATGCTGATGTTATCTTAAAACTTTTACTTGTCATTTAGTGTGAGACCACCATATGGATTATGCTGTGTCCAATTTTTGGTGTCCTTATTTACAGAATGGACATAGATTCATTGGAGAGAGTACAGCGTTGAATGAACAAAAATGATCCATAATATTAGAAAATCTTCCGTATGAAGAAAGGTTTGAAGAAATTAGGTATTACATTCGTTAGAGAGACGCAGGAGTTAGAGGGGATATGATAGAGGTGTGTCAAGTGGGTTAGTGGGATTAACAAAGGGGGTGACATGACAAATGTACTCTAAAGCTCAGTGATAGCGAAAGAAACTCCGTTACCAATGGTTTGATTCAAATTAGATAAAATTTCGTTTCAGAAAAGATATAGGCAAATAATTGGTTTGGTAACAGAGTCTGTACATCGGGTGTGGAATGGAGATACCAAGTGATATAGTGTGGATCTAAAACTGTAGGGAGCTTTAAGATATTAAAAATTGGATGTAAGCATATGGACGAGAAGGGTTGGGTGTGAAGGGGGATCAGCGGGGTTGGGCCAATCACGCGCTCTGACAGGAACCCCCATAATCCTGCGTTAATCTCTAACCGTTTGGTAGGATGATCCTCAGGGTATTAGGAGTGTTGAAGCCTATAATGGGCTTTGTAATTGATTTGGGGGTTGTGTGGGACAGGGATCTGCCTGAGCTTAGGCCAATCGGCTTTCTGCAGCACTCCCATTTTCTTATGTTCTTATGTTATACCTACATTCTTTTAATACTCTAGCATCTACCTCATCAGGACCAGGCGATTTATGATGTTTTTCAGTCTGTCAATTTCCTTAAGCACATCATTTCTACTTATAGTAAAACCGTGACTTAACTCCTATTTTCTATACTATCGCTATATACCTTACGGACTGCTGGAAACTGTGCCAAATTTTCATTAGTGTGAAAACGGAAAGAAATTGACTATTTAATGTACTGCACATTTCTAAATCATTTTCTGTCATTTCTCCTATAGAAGTTTTAAGGGGACCAATTACATCTCTAACCTTGGATTTATATAGTTGGTAAAAAGCTTTAGGATTATTTTTTGAGTCATTGGCAACCTTAATTTCATAATTTCTGTTTTCTTTCCTAATATCCTTTTTTACCTGTCTTGATAGATTCTGATAGTAAGCAAGTAGGCTGTTGTTGCATGCTTTGCTTTATATTCATTTTTAATTATCCGGAACGAGCGCAGTGCCAGAACAAAAATGCTAAGAGCTTTAAGGGGAGATGGACCGGGGTTTTTTTTGTGTCCCCTTTCCTCAGCATGCTTATTTCCATTAGTTTGAGATTTTAAGACGTTTGCCCCATTAGTTTTGAGATGTTAAGACCTTTCGCCCCATTTCTTTGTCAATATTAAGACCTTTCGTGCCCTGTAGGCGTCAATGTTTTCCTGGCGAGCCTGGAATTGTGGAGGAACTAGCCTTTGTCTGTGAAATTTTTCTACCGAAAAATGTACAAATTAATCTTGCAGTGGGATCTAATGGATGTTTTTTAAGTTTGATGGAGGTCTAAGGAGGAACTTAAACACAAAAACTAAAAATAAATAGACCCAAATATAAACCACTGTCCCCTTAAAATGGGATTGGAAAAATGAATCCGGTCAAGCGAGACACATTTAGTGAGGCAGCCGAGGAAGAATTTATGAGGCAGTACGCTGAGGGGGGGGGGGGGGTGGCGATCTTAGAGGAAGAATGTTTAAATAGACGTGCCAATATTATCATTGAACATAAATATACTTTGAAAATATGAACATGAGGTGGTAAACAATGGAACATACATCAATATTTAAGTTCTATTAGTGTACAGGACATAATAACTGAAACATAATTGAGGTTTATCATACATTTTGACGGTTTATTCTGGCTATCATCTAACTAGGTCAACATTCTATAAACTCCTTCAGACGATGTCGAGCCCTGCACATGTATTCACTCCCAACTGTCTTTACGAACGGTAAATTGCCGGAGAGAACGGAGGGTGAGGATAGAGCTTTCTTCTTTGCTATCCTTTTCTTCCACTTTAACTTACTTACGAATTTGCAATCGTAGCTCAAATAACACCATGACCACCTCGCTTGGATCGTAATACTTGTGTGGCCAGTGTATCTAAGTACCTTTGTATATCTCTCACTCACACTCTCTCTCTCTCTCCTCTCTCTCTCTTGTGGTCAGTGTCTCTCTACCTGTAGGTACCGATGGAATTAATCCAATGTCTTGTTCATCTCCCCCTTGCTTTAGTTGGGCATACAGGATCGGTCGATCGGTCTCTCTTTCACTCTCACTCACACTCGCACACTCACTCACTCGCTCAATCACTCACCTACACAATCACCACGAACATTAGTTCCAGGGCAGTAGTTCCCATTCCAATTTTCCCTTACCCACTTTAAACCACTGCTTGGACACTTGATCCTCAGTGATTTGGAGAACAGCAGCCTAGAGGAGTTGCAAGTCTGTTGTTGCTTGATTTCCTTTGTATTCCTTTGTACTCACTCGCACACTCGTTCACTCACTCACTCGCACTCGCACTCACTCACTCGCACACTCACTCACTCTCTCCATCCTACGTTCATTGTCAATTGAGTGCCATCTGACTGGAAGTACCGAGGGATTAACACAACGTCTTGTTCATCTTCACCTTGCTCTTGTTTGGACAGCAGGGGTTAGGGCAGGGGAGAGGAGGGAGGCGATGGGTTAAGAGGAAGATAATGGGGGAAGAGCGTGGGGAAGGGGTGAAGAGGGAAAGTGATGAGGGAGGGGATGGGGTGAAGAGGGAGGGGAAGGGGTGAAGAGGGAAGGGAAGGGATACAGAGGGAAGGGAAGGAATACAGAGGGGTGAAGATGGAGGGATCGAAGGGGTGAAGAGGGAGGGGAAGGAGTGAAGAGGTAGGGGAAGGGATACAGAGGGAGGGGAAGGAATACAGAGGGAGGGGAAGGGATACAGAGGGAGGGGAAGAAATACAGAGGGAGGGGAAGGAATACAGAAGGAGGAGAAGGGATACAGAGGGAGGGGAAGGAATACAGAGGGAGGGGAAGGGATACAGAGGGAGGGGAAGGAATACAAAGGGAGGGGAAGGGATACAAAGGGAGGGAAGGGATACAGAGGGAGGGGAAGGAATACAGAGGGAGGGGAAGGGATACAGAGGGAGGGGAAGGAATACAGAGGGAGGGGAAGGGATACAGAGGGAGGGGAAGGGATACAGAGGGAGGGGAAGGAATACAGAGGGAGAGGAAGGAATACAGAAGGAAGGGAAGGGAAACAGAGGGAGGGGAAGGGAGACAGAGGGAGGGGAAGATACAAAGGAAGGGGAAGGAATACAGAGGGAGGGAAGGGATACAGAGGGAGAAGGAATACAGAGGAGGGAAGGGATACAGAGGGAGGGAAGGGATACAGAGGGAGGGAATGAATACAGAGGAGGGGAAGGGATACAAAGGGAGGGCAAGGAATACAAAGGGAGGGGAAGGGATACAAAGGGAGGGGAAGGGATACAAAGGGAGGGGAAGGGATACAAAGGGAGGGGAAGGGATACAAAGGGAGGGGGACTGAGGGAGGGGAAGGGATCAGGGAGGGAAGGGATCCAGAGGGGAACGAATACAGAGGGAGGGGAGGGATACAGAGGGAGGGGACGGAATACAGACGGGGAGGGATTGGGGGAGGGGAAGATATGACAAGGAATACGCAGGGGAAGGGATTAAGAGGGAGGGGAAGGAAGAGGGAGGGGGGGGGGGGCGCCGTCGACAGGTGGGAGTGAAACAGATAACGAAGAAAGGGGGAGGGATCAGCCCAATAATTATCCATAATTTCACTCCTGGTTATTTTTCAAGCATAACTAATTCAAAGTTGTTAGTACACATCTTACATCCTATCTATGCATTTATCTATCTATTGTCAGACGACATGATCCCCGATGGGGTGGCCTCAAATGAATCGCCCCCATTCACCTCTGTCCCCTGTCAGCAGACGCCCCTCCTCCCAACCAACACCGTTTTCACTCATATACCTCTCAAAAATTCCACATCACGGTTTGCACTCCCTCTCTTTCCTTCCACCTCACTCTCGTACACTCTCTTAGTCATTCCCTCTTTTCCCATCCACCAGGAGATAATAATGTTGAAGCAGTGATAGTAAGCCGTGACATTTAAGTGTGATTGTACAGTTTTGGATAAATAAATGGATAATAGTAAATCAAAGGGGATGGTGAGATGTGGATGGAAGAGGTGTAAGGAAGTTTAAAGTAAACAAGGATGTGTCATGGAGGGTTAGAGAAAGGTTGGTGAGTGGGGAAAAGATGGAACAAATTATAATACGGATTTATTATACGACAGTTTTATGTTAATAATAATAATAATAATAATAATAATACATATATTTATAATATTTAAATTAATTTTATAATACTAATGATCTATCATCTTTCATCATCATCATCACCATAAAGATAATAATACGGGTGCAATAATATACACATCATGCAATGCACTCAGATTTAGATAAATGAAATACCTACCAAAGATGAAAATTAAATAATACACTTACATATAGAATATAATTATATAGCCAGATTTATATTGAAGTAGAAAACAAAGATTGAATGACCTGCTCTGAGATTAGGTCAGGGAAGAACTAGAGGGGGAGATAAAAGGATGAGAGTGAGAGAAGGGGAGGGGAAAATGTTGGGAGTAAGAGAGAATGATATCAAGGGTAAAGTAAGAGAGAATGATATCAAGGGTAAAGTAAGAGAGAATGATATCAAGGGTAAAGTAAGAGAGAGAATGATATCAAGGGTAAAGTAAGAGAGAATGATATCAAGGGTACAGTAAGAGAGAATGATATCAAGGGTAAAGTAAGAGAGAATGATATCAAGGGTAAAGTAAGAGAGAATGATATCAAGGGTAAAGTAAGAGAGAATGATATCAAGGGTAAAGTAAGAGAGAATGATATCAAGGGTAAAGTAAGAGAGAATGATATCAAGGGTAAAGTAAGAGAGAATGATATCAAGGGTAAAGTAAGAGAGAATGATATCAATAAAGTAAGAAGAATGATATCAAGGGTAAAGTAAGAGAATGATATCAAGGGTAAAGTAAGAGAGAATGATATCAAGGGTAAAGTAAGAGAGAATGATATCAAGGGTAAAGTAAGAGAATGATATCAAGGGTAAAGTAAGAGAGTAAGAGAAATATCAAGGGTAAAGTTGTTCTTTTGTTTTTTCATTATGGGGAGGTTTTGTGGACCCCATTCTCCCTCACGTTCAGCCCATTATTTGTATATCAAGACATTCGCCCCATTATTGCCGATTTTAATATTTTCGAGCCATTGGTGGTATTATTTTAAGTTGATGGAGGTCAATGGATTGAATTTTAAATAAATAGAGACAATAAACAGGCATTATCGTACTTAACCCCGTATGTACGACGTTTACGTGTATTTGGCGTATTTAGACTATTTGTGCAGCTTATGAAGGATCTGTGGTAGTAACAAATATTATTAACTGTGATAGTTCGAAACGTTTTAGTTGCTGGAGGCGCTTTAGTTGCTGGAGGCCCTTTAGTTGCTGGAGGCCCTTTTTAAACTGAATAATTTACTGGTAGTGTAATAGTAGTGTAATGAAGTAAAAAAGACGTCGCGGTACAGAAGGGGTCAAAGATGTATGACTAAAGTACAATCAAAACAACCACACTTTGCAGGCAGTTGTCTAAACAATGACAATGATAGAATATTGTATCAACGGCAATATGAGTTTGTTAGAATAAAAATATGAGAAGGCTATGTTTTAATATTACGGCAATGTATGGATTTGTTAATTGCATTACGTTAAGCTGTTACTTCAACTGTTATTATGAAACAGGGACAACAGTCAAACAAATAAATAAAACCGCAAAGGATTTATGATTAATAACAGATGTTCATGACAATGATTGTACCTCCACCAACCGACTTTAAAATAATAATTGCAATACTACTACTACTACACTACTACTAATTATAATAATAATACCTGTAATAATAATAATAATAATACATTAACGGGTGGATGGGACTCGTTCGCCTTGGTGCGCAACTCATCTAGGGGAGACAACCTTATACAATCTGATGGGACTGTCAGCCTTAGTTGCAACCTGTCTAGGGGAGTAAACCTGATACAATCCGTACTGCTTACCTAGGTAGCAGGTTAGTGGATGGATTAGCCGAACACCACTGTAGAAAAATAGTGCTAACAAGATACAAGAGGGCCTCGGAGTCGGACGGATCCTAAATTGAGTGGTCAATCCTGAAGTCCTTCACTAAACTGGCTCGGGTTGTCCCTCTCAGGAATAGGTCCGCTTGGGGCATTCTGTGTATGGCCACCCTCGTAAGGGGAGTAAGCGTCCGGCAATAGACAGATAGATAGATAGACCAAGGACAGAGATGGAGAGGTAGACGAAGGAGAGGTGGAAGGATGGAGTGAAAGTATATGGATGAAGGCGGGGCTGGTTGGGAGGAGGGACGTCGACAACTGGGGACAGAGGGCATGGGATGGTTCGTTCGTGGCCACCCCTTGGGGGATCACGGCGTCAGGCAATAGATATATAGATGTATGTATGTATAATTATACTCAGGCCCAATCATCACTTTTCCTATTTGATTTTTTTTATTTTTTCAGGCGTTGGCCGACTCAAGACAGAGCCCAAATAGGTACATACAACAAAAAAGAATGAACACGCAAAACAAATTACAATTCACAAACATCTAGGTCATCCAGGAGAAATCCCAGAGACCAGGGTCACTAAGGTCCCTCCCGCATTTCCTCGGACCCAGCCCACCGGAGAGGTTCCGATCTTGGCAGGCAGACATGCAGCAGAGCGAAACCACAACCCAGCCACCACATTACAGGCGCACCTTCATATAAACCGTATCCCGGGCCAGGGGCTGATGGACTATTATCTAGTCCAACTTGCGCCGACCCTTTCGCCAAATGACCACGCGTTCACTCCTCTATTCACAAACATTCTCCATTTCTTCCTGTTTATTACCACGTCCCTTGCCTGATCTATAGTAATTGCTCTATCATCCAATGCTTGTCTTACACAGTCTTCTCCATCTCAATGGGTTCCTGCCTTACTCCCTTGTATCTGACTCACATATTCTCTTTGTAAGCCTTTCATCTTCATTCGTTCAACAGGGACCGTACCAGCTCAGCACCTTCTGTCCACTCTTGCTGACAAATGTTCCTGCTGCCCCACTCTCTATGTTTCTCTTCATTCCTTAATCGTCTCTACGAGTAAATCTCAAGCAGCTTTATCTCCATCCATCCAGCTTTTTCTCTCCTTTCCTCAGAGCCCATGTCTCAGCCCCTAAATCACTGTTGGCACAATCCTTATAGATACACTGCACTTTTTTTCATCTGAGATTTCTCCCCTTCCACATACTTCGCATTGCTCCGAAAACCTTCCTTTCTTCACACCCCTCTGTTTACCTCCAATTTCATACCTCACTCCTGCTTATCGTTCCTCCTAGATATTTAAAAACACTCTACTTGTTGCAATATTTCCCCAGCCTCACATCTAGATTCACCCTACGATCACCCCTATTACACACAATTACTTATTTTATTGACGTTAACCTTCAGTTTCCTCCACAAACTACACAAACTCTTTGACTACCCGCTGCAGTTTCTCCTCAGAATCCGCCACCAATGCGTGTCATCAGCGAACAGCAACTGATTTAACTTCCAATCTCTACCAATTTCCTACTAAACCCATCTCTTCCCATAGTTCTCATTTTCCCCTCACGCACCACACCATCCTTACATATTAAACAGTCATGGTGACATTACACAGTGTTATGCACATTTAAAAAACGTGATACAGACTGATTGCGATGCCACCTTAGGAAGCTGCACTAACTGTTCAACTGTAAGGCCTCTCCACTGGGCAAAGATTAGCCTTAGCAGTATATACATATACAATACTTCAGTAATAAGCAATGGACACAAAATACACACAAGCGGTTTTACACTTTTTATTCCTTAGTAACTGGGTAATCTCAACATGTCTCTGTAACAATATTCATAACATTCCTATAAATAGAATAATAAAGTTACATTGCATACAATGAATAACATATGAGACGAATAGTCTCAAATCACAATAAATACAGTCCTGATATATATATATATATTATATATATAATACAAGCTCTCAATACGGCGTGACAAAAGTATAAATAATAGTTTCTGCAACGTAAATAACGTAACACTGAAAGTATGGAAAATAGGACGTATTGATCTATAAACGAACAAAGAGTCGCTGGAACTCCTGTTTCATTTGCTTGGCCTCTCTTACTGATTTTCTTTGTGCCTCATTTACACTGAGAGCAATCCAGCTAGCTCTCACAAACACCTCCTCCTCCTATCCACTTCACTACACTAAACATGCACACACACCCACTTCATTCCTCCACACCAAAATTAAAAAAAAAAAAAATTATGAATTCTAGCCCAGCCTCGGAGTCCACAGTGGGGGGGGGGGACCATAAATGCCCTAACCCGACCGACCAATCCCCTGACGACCCCCCACATGTACCTGGACCTCGGCCTGTTACTCTTTCTATTAATTTCTGCAACATTCGCGGACTTTCCTCTAACTTTCACTCTGTTGAGCACCATCTCTCCTCCTACAAACCTGATCTTCTCTTCCTCACCGAAACTCA
Organism: Paralithodes platypus; assembly: GCA_032716605.1. Classification (NCBI taxonomy): domain Eukaryota; kingdom Metazoa; phylum Arthropoda; class Malacostraca; order Decapoda; family Lithodidae; genus Paralithodes; species Paralithodes platypus. The sequence goes on from CM064492.1 coordinate 7,072,005, forward strand.
GGTGTCTGTAGCAACATCCAGCAACGCCTTCTCTGTATCCTCCTACTTTCTCTATCCTAGTTTCAAAGCCAAAGGGGGATGTTGTGCTTATGTGCACAACAAACTCACTTGCTCTCGTGTTCCCGATTTCGACTCCTCTGAATTCTCAACTTTATGGCTCAAACTTTCCTGTCATTCTCTTACTAAATATTTCTGTGCTATCTATCTTTCCCCTAACTCTACCAACTTTCCCAAATTCTTTGACTATCTAAACTCTACAGTGGAACACATTCTATCCATTTCTCCTTTCTCAGCAATCTCCATCTTAGGAGATTTCAACGTTCACCACCGCCAATGGCTCTCCTCTCACACTACTGATCCACCTGGTGAACAAGCCTACGTCTTTTCTATCCTTAATGACCTAGAGCAGTTAGTTCAGCAACCCACCCGTATCCCGGATCGCATCGGAGATCGGCCCAACATTCTTGACCTGTTTCTAACTTCTAACCCGGCTTCTTATGCGGTCAATCTTTTCTCTCCTTTGGTCTCCTCCGACCATAAACTTATCTCTGTCACCTGTCCTATCTCTCCAGTACGGCCACCCGATCCTCCCAACCGGCGGCGCTTGTGGCACTTTGGTGCTGCCGACTGGGAGGCTCTTCGGCAGTACTCTTCTTTGAATTCCCTTGGAATTGCTTTTGCTTCCGTGGCCGGGGACCCTCGGAGAGTGCTGAACCCATTCCCGAGGTAATCCTCTCGGGCATGGAAGCATACATTCCCATTCCTCTTTCTCTCAGACTAATGCTAAAAAATCTTGGTTTACTCACGCCTGTTCTACTGCTGTCCACAATAAGGAGGAAGCATTCATATGGTACCGACGCCTTAAAACTCAAGACTCTCATTCTTCATATGTTTCTGCCCAGAATCAAGCCAAATCTGTTCTTCGACTTGCCAAACACTCTTTCATCAATAATAAATGCACTGAACTATCCAACTCTAGCTCTTCCCAAACTTTCTGGCATCTAGCCAAAAACCTCTCCAACAATTTCTCTTCCTTGTCTTTCCCTCCCCTTTCCCACTCTGATGGCACAACCATCACTTCTTCCTCTGACAAAGCTAAACTCTTCACTCAAACATTTGCTAGAAACTCCATCTTGGATGATTCCGGTGCTATTCCTCCCTCTCCGCCCTCCTCTCTCTTACTTATGCCTAATTTCCTAATCTCTTCTAAAGATGTACTTTCTACCCTCTCAGGGCTTAACACTAATAAGGCGTACAGTCCGGATGGTGTTCCTCCTGTTGTTCTCACAAACTCTGCTTCCATGCTGACTCCCTGCCTAGGCAAACTCTTTCGTCTCTGTCCCAAAGAAGGGTGACTGCTCTCAACCCTCCAACTATTGTCCAATTGCTCTTATCTCTTGTCTTTCTAAAGTTTTTGAAACTATTCTTGCTTCCAAATTTCTTAAGCATTTCTCTTCTCATAATCTGCTCTCAGATCGCCAGTATGGCTTCCTTAAGGGTCGCTCTACTGGTGATCTTCTTTCATATATTAGTAACTCTTGGTCATCTCCTTTTCGCGACTTCGGTGAGACTTTTTCTATTGCCCTAGACATATCGAAAGCCTTCGATAGAGTCTGGCATAAATCTATAATTTCTAATCTACCCTCCTTTGGTGTCTGTCCCTCCGTCTGTGTCTTTGTCTCTAATTTCCTTTCGGGCCGTTCCATAGCCGCGGTTGTGGATGGCCATTGTTCACTTCCTCACCCTATAAACTCCGGTGTTTCTCAGGGCTCTGTCCTATCTCCTATTCTCTTTTTAATTTTTATAAATGATCTCCTTAACTGTACCTTAATTCACATCCATTCATACGCAGACGACTCAACCTTACACTACATTAGTTTTTCAGAACGCCCCAGCCAGCAATCCCTCAACGACAAATGTAATGAAGCTATAGAACTCTTAAATTCTGATCTAAATACTATTTCCAATTGGGGCAGAGAAAACCTTGTTAACTTTAATGCTTACAAAACCCAATTTCTCCATCTATCTACCCATCAGGATATCCCAGCGGACTACCTCTTATTCTTCAACATTACAAAAATCAACCCTTCATCTTCTCTCAATATTCTTGGTGTCTCTTTTTCTTCTGCTCTCATTTGGAAGGACCATATTACCAGTCTTGTTAAGACAGCCTCCCAGAAGCTGCGTGTGCTCAACCGCCTTAGGGGGTTCTTTTCCCCTGCACAGTTTCTTGCTCTGTACAGGGGCATAGTGTGCCCTTGTATTGAGTATTGTTCACATGTGTGGGGAGGTTCCTCTCACACCGCTCTCCTAGACAAAGTTGAAAGGAAGGCCTTTCGTATCATTAACTCCCGTCCACTCACCAACTCTCTGCAATCTCTCTCTCTCCGCCGCAATGTTGCATCTCTCTCGCTATTCTATCGCTACTATAATAATCAGTGTTCCTCAGAGCTATCCCAGTGCATACCACCTCCTTTACGTCGGGCACGTGGTACCCGTCTTGCAACTCAATGGCAGTTTTACTCTGTGCAACTCTCCAACCCTAGAGTGAAACGTTACTCTCAAACTTTCTTCTACTCAACAGCTGAGCTCTGGAACTCTCCCAGAATCAGTCTTTCCCTCTTCCTATGACTTAAATTGCTTCAAACTCTGTGTGTCCAGGCATTTTGGCTCGAACGTCCCTTGATTTTGGCCCTGTCACTCTTTCAACTATGGGGGAGGCACTCGCTATAGGCAGTTATGCCTTTTGCCTCCCTCAATCACATAGAGAGAAAAAAAAAAAAAAAAAAAGCAACTTCAACAGGAAATTTAATTGATGGAATAAACTCCAAGAGTCATAAATATAATAGTCAAAATATATGACTGAGGAGCAGATTACTCGCAACTTGAACTATTCACTATTGGACTTGTACCCTGACGAGACGTAGCGTATAAACGAAGGTCTGAGTAAGCGTTAAAGTTGATGTGTAATATGTTTGTATTTATTCCACGGATAACGTTTGTATGTTTCTACACTAATGAACATAGGAGCCTATATTCGTAGAAGTATATAAATGTTTTCCGCCTGATAACAGTGCAATTGTTCTTCCACAAATGGAGCAATGGGTGATAATGGAATAGAGAAAAGAATGGAAAATCTTCTAGTATTATGTTAATATTGAGTGAACCTCATCATACCTTGGTCTAGACCCTCACAACAATCATCGTTACCTAATACGAACATAAGAAACACTTAAATTATTTATGTAGAGAGAGGAGGCACTGGTAGATCGAGTATGGTGCACTTGTGTAGTTTGTAGTTGTCCCAACATGTGTTGCTACAGGGCTTACGGCTTCACACGCCGCAGGTAGGTTCTGGCCCAAACTGCTGTAGGGCACGCTTGTCTCTCTCTTTTTTCTTTCCCTGGCTCTACACTACCAGATCACAATCTGCGCTGAGTCTAATGGAGGATAAAGAATCCCCTATACTTAGAATACTGAAGGTATTAACAGGCATAGGCGGATATGACAAAGGCAAACTATTTGAAACTTCGAAAGAGTACAGTGATGCAAATGTAGTCTGATAAAGGTTATCTACGCTTGCATCGAAAGTACTAGAGTCATTTAATATGCTCTGATCAAAGAGTGTCTCAACCAATAAATCAATCTCAGCACTGTGGATAAACACAGAGCCTTGAGAAAGACTTGAGTAGCTGGTCTGTGAGAAGTCGAGGGTTTCTTTTGCAAGTTCGCATATAACGTTTATTGCAAGAGAACTAGTTACTGGGCTCCTAATATACAGATGCGAATCAGTATCTAAGGAAGGAGGTTCCTCACCTTGACTTGTACCTTTGCTTTCCAAACCCAAAATGGTGTCTGAGACTGAGGGCTGAAGGCTTGCCTTTTCTATCCCCAACGCGCATAGTGACTGATTTGGTGGGCATCAAAGAGATCGGACTCTGAGGCAAGAGGGACATGTGTGAACCTCTGTTATTGTTTGTTTCTTGAGAGTCGGTCCCACTAACTTTGTTTATCTTTCTACCTTGTGGGTGGATGAGACGGGAAGCCTTTGATCATGAATTGGGGGTGGTAGAGGTATTTGTGAAATGTTTAAATTAGCTCTTTGGTCATGGTCTATTATGACATTGTCTTGGTTATGAGTATGTATGCTATTATTTGTGAAAGGGTTGATTTTATAGGAATGTTAAATAGGCTTATTTACTCTACACTGTTTGGATCATTCACAAGGATAGGGGCACACGAATAGCTTTGATCTGCATTTTGTCTATATTTAGTGTTTGTCAAAGTGGCTAGTCTAGTCCCTCCCATTATCTTGGTTTTCTATGAACGCTGGGGGACTCTGGTTTTCTTTGACTATTAGTGTTTTATGAGAGTTACCCGTCTTTACTTTGCACTGGTTTCCCTGGGTTTTCTGTATCACTGAACCTCAATGATGCTGAGTTGTTGGGGGCGCCACTCCACGTTGCTTTGGGTTGTTATGCAAGCAAGTCGTAACGGAGTGGTTGAGGTGGTATTGGTTGTGGTCTGGTGCTGGAGGGGAATGGTTGGCATTTCATTCCCTGTTGCATCTCACACAGCCCTGTCGCAAACATACATTCACCTCAAACCATTCACTCAACTCACCATTTCCTACTCTATCACACGCTCTGCTCCCTTCAGAAAAATTCTTAACAGATTTTCTCCAATTCATAAATCCTTAACACCTTCCACATCGCTTCACAATCCACACAATCATACGCTTTTTCCAAATCCATAAAACCCCAAAATATCTCCTTATGCTACTCTAAATACTTCTCCCATAACTGTCTTACTGCAAATATCTGATCCACGCACCCTCTTCCCCTCCTAAGACCGCACTGTTCTTCTCCTATTGCAACTTCCAATACTTATTATCCTCTCTATCACCCTGCCATACAGCTTTCCAACCACAGATAATAAACTAATACCTCTGTAACTTAAACACTCCTGCCGATCTGCCTTCCCCTTGTACAACGGCAAAATACATGCACTCTACCAGTCTATTGGTACCATTGACACAACAAAGCACACATTGAAAAGTCTCACCAACCAATATATTATCACATCTCCACCCTCCTTTATATAATCCACAGCAATACCATCCAAACCTTCTGCTTTCACCGTTTCTTTCACCTCATTTTCCTCAATCCTTTCATTCATTCCCTGCCACCTGGGTGGCCTGGGTAACCTATTTCCATTAACCACTGCTTCAATCACAGCTTCTCTTCCATCTCTTACATTTAGCAAGGATTAAAAATACTCAGCATATTTTGTCCTCACTTCAACTCCTGCATTACCAAAAGTGGAGAATCAAGCCACTTGTCCCTGTGTCATGAGGTTAAATTCACACCTGAATGACTAGGAAAAGGACAAGGCTACCGTCGCGTACCTGTGGAAACCACCAAGCCATTATTGCTCCTCCATCAAACATGATAGTTATCACCCACCACCCAACTCTACTATTATCTTTACATGCAAGTAATCTGTCACTATCAAATACAAATATATATTTGATATAAAAACATTCACTACTAACGAAAATTAGAGGACGGTGTGAAACAAGCTGTGGCAAAAAATCATACTGATCCAACTGTATGTTTATAAGTTATTCCCGAAAAACGATGCAACACGGCCTCTGAAACCCATGGTTGGATGTTTGTGTTGATTGTTGACTGGCAGTATTGTTGTGTTGTAGTGTGTTGTATTGTATTGTGTGGTGATTTATTGTATTGTATTGTGCTGTATTGTATTATGTTGCATTGTGCTGTATTGTGTTGTATTGTGTTGTATGGTAGTAAGTTGCATTATGTTGTTTCCTATTATCCCTTTGAGGAGCGTGACTCGTTTTTGTCACTTTATTCTGGGTATCATTTTCCGAATGTATACAACTTAGGAAGAAACTGTGGGAAGTAAAAGGCTAAAGACTATCTCAATTAAGTCTCTGATATTCATATAGCCTTCCTAATCTTAATAAGCTCGTCCAATGTTAGCCAGAATATATTGCTAATCGTCAAGTGGTTAAGAATGAGGTGTTTATAATTGGCATGTGAGGTGCTGTATTGTGGTCTAGTGTAGTGTCAGCATTTGTTTTTTGTTGTGTTGTAATTTCGTCCAACAACTTAGCCCCCCTAAAAAAAAAAAAATATATATATATATATATATATAATTTATATATATATATATATATATATATATATACCGGTATATATAATATATATATATATATATATATATATTGTCACATCCTGCCGAACTTATACCCCACTTCAGTTGTATGTGTGTTATGATACCTCATGGGCCTTGCCTCGTGGTCAGCCTTTGTCTCGTCAGGGTTGCGCCTACGGGAACATTGGTTTTGTTGCCACGAGTATATTACTTCCTTTGTTCAGCCCAAGGGGGATTATTTCATTTATCATAAGTTTACACAATGTTGTCTTATGTTTTACTTGATTACCTTGTATTGCTAGTGAGAGCCCAGGCTGCCTAGTGTTACGTCCTGGGATATATAAACACTGGGCTCTTTCTATAGGACTTGGTATGCGGCAACAAGCAACAACGGAAAACGCTAGATCCAACCCTTATCTATAAACCCAGGCAACTACCCACCCTAAACCGTCAAGAGTCCTGCCTGGACAACAAGGTATCCTATGACTCGGTTACAGGGTGCACGCACTATAGACTGCTGATAGTCAAGCAGGCTATATAAAAGATCACACAATTAAGTTGACTTAAAGCTTCAAGGAAAAGATAGATAACGGAATTAAATTGCAGAAACAATTTAATAACAAACTAGAAGAAAGTACATTTAACGTTACGTTAATTAATACAACTAATCACCCCTGCGTGAAAGAAGGTGAAAGCAAACAGTCCTCAAAACATCGTACAGGTAGACAAGATGCAGGTTTCTAAACTGCATGCAGCTACTGTAGGATCTGATGCTTAGCAAAGAAAGTAAGTTACCGATTTAGAGAACTCTTAACTCATAAGCAGGAATAAATACTAGTGATAGGCCATACAGTGTATAATGGCATAGATATAATTAAATAAAGGCAGCAACTCGCAACATAACCACATACAGGTGTGCTTCTCACTCTTAGTCAGGCAAGCCTGCTCGGACAGAGTCTCTAAGCCACACCCTGACTCACAATGCTCACAACAACGGTAAACTGTGGCACAATAACAAGCATGCAGAAATAATAAACCCCTAGCTGTTAATCTGCCAGGTGGCAGAGGTCTAGCCGGAAGGATATAGGCTTCGGATACCCGGGCTGAGCCACCTGCTCTAGCCTAGGGACGTTCCCAAGTCTGTGCGCCAAATTACTCTAATTGAAAGGGTGCTCTCTTGAGAGACTCAGATCCCAAGTATCTGACTCTCTCCTGGCGACCCTAAAACAAAAGCAAGACGTGCTAGCGCAGTGCTGAGTGGACTAGGCAAGGGCCCTCACACAACACAACACTAGACACACAGGGAGACAGACAAGAAAATGCCCCCAGACTCCGACGGGTATCCTAGTAAAGTCGTGCGGGTCCACAGGACTCGCACCAGCAGACTTTACTTAAAGGATCGCAAAAAGCCTCCCCTCCGGTCTAGCCCCTGCTCGCCTGCCACAAGAACACACTAGCAAGCATGAAACCACCAAATATGAGACAACAAAAAGCTTCCTAGGTCTCATTAACAATTACATCTCTGCATAAGGCCCAAAATCCTATCTAATTATCTGAGAGCTCGTCGTTAATACAACAATAGATATAAGGTCTATCAAGGGGATGGGATAATTAAATAGATTGGTGAAGTAGTGGAAAGAAGGTATACAAAGTAAGAGAGAAAGTTTCTAAGTGGGGTTGAGAGGGATAGATATCAAGGGGGTCCGAAGGGTACGACAGTGAGGTGAGCTCCGAGTCTTGAATCTGTCTGGACCCCACCCTAGGCATGCGAAATACATCCCATGCTTGGCAACACTCAACACCGTTGCCGGGTCAAAATCCTCTACCCCTTGCGTGAGTCGAAACTAAGCCTAACGTTGCGATCAAATTGGCAACATCAGGCTCGTCCCAAGCTAGACTCTCCGCGCCCGCGCGAAGCAACGTCCCCCAGCTGGTCTCTCTCTCCCGCTCATCTCCTCCCACTCTCACTAGACTTACATCTTATATATTATAATGAAACAATCAACTATCGAGAATAAAATATACTAAGATGTGTGGTTAAGAATAAGGGCAGCTTCAAGCTGTGAAACAACATAAGAATATCCCAGACATTAGTTACATTGTCGTAGGATATATACTAAGGAAAAGCCGGCTGGGCAGCCGACACGCGCGCATGCCCGCACGTGGCTACTATGCAGGAGTGTCACACCTCCCCCAAGATATAAGGACACTTGACTAAGTTCTTCATATCTAACAGAAAGCTTCTCGTAGTACCACACACTGTTGCGACACAAGGCACTATAATTATATAAAAAAAATAAAGACTGTTGCACTCCACCGAGCAAGTTCAACTAACTTAGCGACAATAAGCGAAAACATTCAACTTAGATACTGCTACAACATCTTATACAAAATTCTACACGTTTTAAAAATAAAGATTTTTTTATTAGGTTTCTGCTTTTTTAATTTGTTTCTCACACAGCCTTGTCGCAAACATACATTCACCTCAAACCATTCACTCAACTCACCATTCCTACTCTATCACACGCTCTGCTCCCTTCAGAAAACTTAACAGATTTCTCCAATTTCATAAATCCTTAACACCTTCCACATCGCTTCACAATCCACACAATCATACGCTTTTCCAAATCCATAAAAACCCAAAATATCTCTTATGCTACTCTAAATACTTCTCCCATAACTGTCTTACTGCAAATATCTGATCCACGCACCCTCTTCCCCTCCTAAGACCACTGTTCTTCTCCTATTGCAACTTCCATACACTTATTATCCTCTCTATCAACACCCTGCCATACAGCTTTCCAACCACAGATAATAAACTAATACATCTGTAACTTAAACACTCCTGCCGATCTGCCTTCCCTTATACATCGGCAAAATACATGCACTCTACCAGTCTATTGGTACCATTGACACAACAAAGCACACATTGAAAAGTCTCACCAACCAATCTATTATCACATCTCCACCCTCCTTTATATAATCCACAGCAATACCATCCAAACCTTCTGCTTTCACCGTTTCTTTCACCTCATTTTCCTCAATCCTTTCATCATTCCCTGCCACCTGGGTGGCCTGGGTAACCTATTTCCATTAACCACTGCTTCAATCACAGCTTCTCTTCCATCTCTTACATTTAGCAAGGATTAAAAATACTCAGCATATTTTGTCCTCACTTCAACTACTGCATTACCAAAAGTGGAGAATCAAGCCACTTGTCCCTGTGTCATTAGGTTAAATTCACACCTGAATGACTAGGAAAAGGACAAGGCTACCTGTGGAAACCACCAAGCCATTATTGCTCCTCCATCAAACATGGTAGTTATCACCCACCACCCAACTCTACTATTATCTTTACATGCAAGTAATCTGTCACTATCAAATACAAATATATCTCTGATATAAAAACATTCACTACTAACGAAAATTAGAGGACGGTGTGAAACAAGCTGTGGCAAAAAATCATACTGATCCAACTTATTGTTTATAAGTTATTCCCGAAATACGATGCAACACGGCCTCTGAAACCCATGGTTGGATGTTTGTGTTGATTGTTGACTGGCAGTATTGTTGTGTTGTAGTGTGTTGTATTGTATTGTGTGGTGATTTATTGTATTGTATTGTGCTGTATTGTATTATGTTGCATTGTGCTGTATTGTGTTGTATTGTAGTAAGTTGCATTATGTTGTTTCCTATTATCCCTTTGAGGAGCGTGACTCGTTTTTGTCACTTTATTCTGGGTATCATTTTCCGAATGTATACAACTTAGGAAGAAACTGTGGGAAGTAAAAGGCTAAAGACTATCTCAATTAAGTCTCTGATATTCATATAGCCTTCCTAATCTTAATAAGCTCGTCCAATGTTAGCCAGAATATATTGCTAATCGTCAAGTGGTTAAGAATGAGGTGTTTATAATTGGCATGTGAGGTGCTGTATTGTGGTCTAGTGTAGTGTCAGTATGGGTAGTGTATTTGGGTACTACGCATTTGTTTTTTGTTGTGTTGTAATTTCGTCCAACAACTTAGCCCCCCTAAAAAATATATATATATATATATATATATTGTCACATCCTGCCGAACTTATACCCCACTTCAGTTGTATGTGTGTTATGATACCTCATGTGGCCTGTGGAGAGGCTATGCGCCTTGCCTCGTGGTCAGCCTTTGTCTCGTCAGGGTTGCGCCTACGGGAACATTGTTATTGTTGCCACGAGTATAATTTCTTCCTTTGTTCAGCCCAAGGGGGATTATTTCATTTATCATAAGTTTACACAATGTTGTCTTATGTTTTACTTGATTACCTTGTATTGCTAGTAAGAGCCCAGGCTGCCTAGTGTTACGTCCTGGGATATATAAACACTGGGCTCTTTCTATAGGACTTGGTATGCGGCAACAAGCAACAACGGAAAACGCTAGATCCAACCCTTATCTATATACCCAGGCAACAAACCACCCTAAACCGTCAAGAGTCCTGCCTGGACAACAAGGTATCCTATGACTCGGTTACAGGGTGCACGCACTATAGACTGCTGATAGTCAAGCAGGCTATATAAAAGATCACACAATTAAGTTGACTTAAAGCTTCAAGGAAAAGATAGATAACGGAATTAAATTGCAGAAACAATTTAATAACAAACTAGAAGAAAGTACATTTAACGTTACGTTAATTAATACAACTAATCACCCCTGCGTGAAAGAAGGTGAAAGCAAACAGTCCTCAAAACATCGTACAGGTAGACAAGATGCAGGTTTCTAAACTGCATGCAGCTACTGTAGGATCTGATGCTTAGCAAAGAAAGTAAGTTACCGATTTAGAGAACTCTTAACTCATAAGCAGGAATAAATACTAGTGATAGGCCATACAGTGTATAATGGCATAGATATAATTAAATAAAGGCAGCAACTCGCAAACATAACCACATACAGGTGTGCTTCTCACTCTTAGTCAGGCAAGCCTGCTCGGACAGAGTCTCTAAGCCACACCCTGACTCACAATGCTCACAACAACGGTAAACTGTGGCACAATAACAAGCATGCAGAAATAATAAACCCCTAGCTGTTAATCTGCCAGGTGGCAGAGGTCTAGCCGGAAGGATATAGGCTTCGGATACCCGGGCTGAGCCACCTGCTCTAGCCTAGGGACGTTCCCAAGTCTGTGCGCCAAATTACTCTAATTGAAAGGGTGCTCTCTTGAGAGACTCAGATCCCAAGTATCTGACTCTCTCCTGGCGACCCTAAAACAAAAGCAAGACGTGCTAGCGCAGTGCTGAGTGGACTAGGCAAGGGCCCTCACACAACACAACACTAGACACACAGGGAGACAGACAAGAAAATGCCCCCCAGACTCCGACGGGTATCCTAGTAAAGTCGTGCGGGTCCACAGGACTCGCACCAGCAGACTTTACTTAAAGGATCGCAAAAAGCCTCCCCTCCGGTCTAGCCCCTGCTCGCCTGCCACAAGAACACACTAGCAAGCATGAAACCACCAAATATGAGACAACAAAAAAGCTTCCTAGGTCTCATTAACAATTACATCTCTGCATAAGGCCCAAAATCCTATCTAATTATCTGAGAGCTCGTCGTTAATACAACAATAGATATAAGGTCTATCAAGGGGATGGGATAATTAAATAGATTGGTGAAGTAGTGGAAAGAAGGTATACAAAGTAAGAGAGAAAGTTTCTAAGTGGGGTTGAGAGGGATAGATATCAAGGGGGTCCGAAGGGTACGACAGTGAGGTGAGCTCCGAGTCTTGAATCTGTCTGGACCCCACCCTAGGCATGCGAAATACATCCCATGCTTGGCAACACTCAACACCGTTGCCGGGTCAAAATCCTCTACCCTTGCGTGAGTCGAAACTAAGCCTAACGTTGCGATCAAATTGGCAACATCAGGCTCGTCCCAAGCTAGACTCTCCGCGCCCGCGCGAAGCAACGTCCCCCAGCTGGTCTCTCTCTCCCGCTCATCTCCTCCCACTCTCACTAGACTTACATCTTATATATTATAATGAAACAATCAACTATCGAGAATAAAATATACTAAGATGTGTTGGTTAAGAATAAGGGCAGCTTCAAGCTGTGAAACAACATAAGAATATCCCAGACATTAGTTACATTGTCGTAGGATATATACTAAGGAAAAGCCGGCTGGGCAGCCGACACGCGCGCATGCCCGCACGTGGCTACTATGCAGGAGTGTCACACCTCCCCCAAGATATAAGACACTTGACTAAGTTCTTCATATCTAACAGAAAGCTTCTCGTAGTACCACACACTGTTGCGACACAAGGCACTATAATTATATAAAAAAAATAAAGACTGTTGCACTCCACCGAGCAAGTTCAACTAACTTAGCGACAATAAGCGAAAACATTCAACTTAGATACTGCTACAACATCTTATACAAAATTCTACACGTTTTAAAAATAAAGATTTTTTTATTAGGTTTCTGCTTTTTTTAATTTGTTTCTCACACAGCCTTGTCGCAAACATACATTCACCTCAAACCATTCACTCAACTCACCATTTCCTACTCTATCACACGCTCTGCTCCCTTCAGAAAAACTCTTAACAGATTTTCTCCAATTTCATAAATCCTAACACCTTCCACATCGCTTCACAATCCACACAATCATACGCTTTTCCCAATCCATAAAAACCCCAAAATATCTCCTTATGCTACTCTAAATACTTCTCCCATAACTGTCTTACTGCAAATATCTGATCCACGCACCCTCTTCCCCTCCTAAGACCACTGTTCTTCTCCTATTGCAACTTCCATACACTTATTATCCTCTCTATCAACACCCTGCCATACAGCTTTCCAACCACAGATAATAAACTAATACATCTGTAACTTAAACACTCCTGCCGATCTGCCTTCCCCTTATACATCGGCAAAATACATGCACTCTACCAGTCTATTGGTACCATTGACACAACAAAGCACACATTGAAAAGTCTCACCAACCAATCTATTATCACATCTCACCTCCTTTATATAATCCACAGCAATACCATCCAAACCTTCTGCTTTCACCGTTTCTTTCACCTCATTTTCCTCAATCCTTTCATTCATTCCCTGCCACCTGGGTGGCCTGGGTAACCTATTTCCATTAACCACTGCTTCAATCACAGCTTCTCTTCCATCTCTTACATTTAGCAAGGATTAAAAATACTCAGCATATTTTGTCCTCACTTCAACTACTGCATTAAAAGTGGAGAATCAAGCCACTTGTCCCTGTGTCATTAGGTTAAATTCACACCTGAATGACTAGGAAAAGGACAAGGCTACCTGTGGAAACCACCAAGCCATTATTGCTCCTCCATCAAACATGGTAGTTATCACCCACCACCCAACTCTACTATTATCTTTACATGCAAGTAATCTGTCACTATCAAATACAATATATCTCTGATATAAAAACATTCACTACTAACGAAAATTAGAGGACGGTGTGAAACAAGCTGTGGCAAAAAATCATACTGATCCAACTTATTGTTTATAAGTTATTCCCGAAATACGATGCAACACGGCCTCTGGAACCATGGTGGATGTGTTGAGTGTTGACTGGCAGTATTGTTGTGTTGTAGTGTGTTGTATTGTATTGTGTGGTGATTTATTGTATTGTATTGTGCTGTATTGTATTATGTTGCATTGTGCTGTATTGTGTTGTATTGTAGTAAGTTGCATTATGTTGTTTCCTATTATCCCTTTGAGGAGCGTGACTCGTTTTGTCACTTTATTCTGGGTATCATTTTCCGAATGTATACAACTTAGGAAGAAACTGTGGGAAGTAAAAGGCTAAAGACTATCTCAATTAAGTCTCTGATATTCATATAGCCTTCCTAATCTTAATAAGCTCGTCCAATGTTAGCCAGAATATATTGCTAATCGTCAAGTGGTTAAGAATGAGGTGTTTATAATTGGCATGTGAGGTGCTGTATTGTGGTCTAGTGTAGTGTCAGTATGGGTAGTGTATTTGGGTACTACGCATTTGTTTTTTTTTGTGTTGTAATTTCGTCCAACAACTTAGCCCCCCTAAAAAATATATATATATATATATATATATTGTCACATCCTGCCGAACTTATACCCCACTTCAGTTGTATGTGTGTTATGATACCTCATGTGGCCTGTGGAGAGGCTATGCGCCTTGCCTCGTGGTCAGCCTTTGTCTCGTCAGGGTTGCGCCTACGGGAACATTGTTATTGTTGCCACGAGTATAATTACTTCCTTTGTTCAGCCCAAGGGGGATTATTTCATTTATCATAAGTTTACACAATGTTGTCTTATGTTTTACTTGATTACCTTGTTGCTAGTAAGAGCCCAGGCTGCCTAGTGTTACGTCCTGGGATATATAAACACTGGGCTCTTTCTATAGGACTTGGTATGCGGCAACAAGCAACAACGGAAAACGCTAGATCCAACCCTTATCTATAAACCCAGGCAACAAACCACCCTAAACCGTCAAGAGTCCTGCCTGGACAACAAGGTATCCTATGACTCGGTTACAGGGTGCACGCACTATAGACTGCTGATAGTCAAGCAGGCTATATAAAAGATCACACAATTAAGTTGACTTAAAGCTTCAAGGAAAAGATAGATAACGGAATTAAATTGCAGAAACAATTTAATAACAAACTAGAAGAAAGTACATTTAACGTTACGTTAATTAATACAACTAATCACCCCTGCGTGAAAGAAGGTTGTGAAAGCAAACAGTCCTCAAAACATCGCACAGGTAGACAAGATGCAGGTTTCTAAACTGCATGCGGCTACTGTAGGATCTGATGCTTAGCAAAGAAAGTAAGTTACCGATTTAGAGAACTCTTAACTCATAAGCAGGAATAAATACTAGTGATAGGCCATACAGTGTATAATGGCATAGATATAATTAAATAAAGGCAGCAACTCGCAACATAACCACATACAGGTGTGCTTCTCACTCTTAGTCAGGCAAGCCTGCTCGGACAGAGTCTCTAAGCCACACCCTGACTCACAATGCTCACAACAACGGTAAACTGTGGCACAATAACAAGCATGCAGAAATAATAAACCCTAGCTGTTAATCTGCCAGGTGGCAGAGGTCTAGCCGGAAGGATATAGGCTTCGGATACCCGGGCTGAGCCACCTGCTCTAGCCTAGGGACGTTCCCAAGTCTGTGCGCCAAATTACTCTAATTGAAAGGGTGCTCTCTTGAGAGACTCAGATCCCAAGTATCTGACTCTCTCCTGGCGACCCTAAAACAAAAGCAAGACGTGCTAGCGCAGTGCTGAGTGGACTAGGCAAGGGCCCTCACACAACACAACACTAGACACACAGGGACACAGACAAGAAAATGCCCCCCAGACTCCGACGGGTATCCTAGTAAAGTCGTGCGGGTCCACAGGACTCGCACCAGCAGACTTTACTTAAAGGATCGCAAAAAGCCTCCCCTCCGGTCTAGCCCCTGCTCGCCTGCCACAAGAACACACTAGCAAGCATGAAACCACCAAATATGAGAACAAAAAAGCTTCCTAGGTCTCATTAACAATTACATCTCTGCATAAGGCCCAAAATCCTATCTAATTATCTGAGAGCTCGTCGTTAATACAACAATAGATATAAGGTCTATCAAGGGGATGGGATAATTAAATAGATTGGTGAAGTAGTGGAAAGAAGGTATACAAAGTAAGAGAGAAAGTTTCTAAGTGGGGTTGAGAGGGATAGATATCAAGGGGGTCCGAAGGGTACGACAGTGAGGTGAGCTCTGAGTCTTGAATCTGTCTGGACCCCACCCTAGGCATGCGAAATACATCCCATGCTTGGCAACACTCAACACCGTTGCCGGGTCAAAATCCTCTACCCCTTGCGTGAGTCGAAACTAAGCCTAACGTTGCGATCAAATTGGCAACATCAGGCTCGTCCCAAGCTAGACTCTCCGCGCGCACCCGAAGCAACGTCCCCCAGCCGGTCTCTCTCCCCCGCTCGTCTCCTCCCACTCTCACTAGACTTACATCTTATATATTATAATGAAACAATCAACTATCGAGAACAAAATATACTAAGATGTGTTGGTTAAGAATAAGGGCAGCTTCAAGCTGTGAAACAACATAAGAATATCCCAGACATTAGTTACATTGTCGTAGGATATATACTAAGGAAAAGCCGGCTGGGCAGCCGACACGCGCGCATGCCCGCACGTGGCTACTATGCAGGAGCGTCACAACTCCCCCAAGATATAAGACACTTGACTAAGTTCTTCATATCTAACAGAAAGCTTCTCATAGTACCACACACTGTTGCGACACAAGGCACTATAATTATATAAAAAAAATAAAGACTGTTGCACTCCACCGAGCAAGTTCAACTAACTTAGCGACAATAAGCGAAAACATTCAACTTAGATACTGCTACAACATCTTATTCAAAATTCTACACGTTTTAAAAATAAAGAGTTTTTTATTAGGTTTCTGCTTTTTTTAATTTGTTTCTCACACAGCCCTGTCGCAAACATACATTCACCTCAAACCATTCACTCAACTCACCATTTCCTACTCTATCACACGCTCTGCTCCCTTCAGAAAAACTCTTAACAGATTTTCTCCAATTTCATAAATCCTTAACACCTTCCACATCGCTTCACAATCCACACAATCATACACTTTTTCCAAATCCATAAAAACCCAAAATATCTCCTTATGCTACTCTAAATACTTCTCCCATAACTGTCTTACTGCAAATATCTGATCCACGCACCCTCTTCCCCTCCTAAGACCACTGTTCTTCTCCTATTGCAACTTCCATACACTTATTATCCTCTCTATCAACACCCTGCCATACAGCTTTCCAACACAGATAATAAACTACCTCTGTAACTTAACACTCCTGCCGATCTGCCTTCCCCTTATACATCGGCAAAATACATGCACTCTACCAGTCTATTGGTACCATTGACACAACAAAGCACACATTGAAAAGTCTCACCAACCAATCTATTATCACATCTCCACCCTCCTTTATATAATCCACAGCAATACCATCCAAACCTTCTGCTTTCACCGTTCTTTCACCTCATTTTCCTCAATCCTTTCATTCATTCCCTGCCACCTGGGTGGCCTGGGTAACCTATTTCCATTAACCACTGCTTCAATCACAGCTTCTCTTCCATCTCTTACATTTAGCAAGGATTAAAAATACTCAGCATATTTTGTCCTCACTTCAACTACACTACCAAAAGTGGAGAATCAAGCCACTTGTCCCTGTGTCATTAGGTTAAATTCACACCTGAATGACTAGGAAAAGGACAAGGCTACCGTCGCGTACCTGTGGAAACCACCAAGCCATTATTGCTCCTCCATCAAACATGGTAGTTATCACCACCACCCAACTCTACTATTATCTTTACATGCAAATAATCTGTCACTATCAAATACAAATATATCTCTGATATAAAAACATTCACTACTAACGAAAATTAGAGGACGGTGTGAAACAAGCTGTGGCAAAAAATCATACTGATCCAACTGTTTGTTTATAAGTTATTCCCGAAAAACGATGCAACACGGCCTCTGAAACCCATGGTTGGATGTTTGTGTTGATTGTTGACTGGCAGTATTGTGTGTTGTAGTGTGTTGTATTGTATTGTGTGGTGATTTATTGTATTGTATTGTGCTGTATTGTATTATGTTGCATTGTGCTGTATTGTGTTGTATTGTAGTAAGTTGCATTATGTTGTTTCCTATTATCCCTTTGAGGAGCGTGACTCGTTTTTGTCACTTTATTCTGGGT
The DNA here is from genome assembly GCA_032716605.1 of Paralithodes platypus. Lineage (NCBI taxonomy): Eukaryota > Metazoa > Arthropoda > Malacostraca > Decapoda > Lithodidae > Paralithodes > Paralithodes platypus. Next base: position 7,089,959 of record CM064492.1, read on the forward strand.
ATCATTTTCCGAATGTATACAACTTAGGAAGAAACTGTGGGAAGTAAAAGGCTAAAGACTATCTCAATTAAGTCTCTGATATTCATATAGCCTTCCTAATCTTAATAAGCTCGTCCAATGTTAGCCAGAATATATTGCTAATCGTCAAGTGGTTAAGAATGAGGTGTTTATAATTGGCATGTGAGGTGCTGTATTGTGGTCTAGTGTAGTGTCAGTATGGGTAGTGTATTTGGGTACTACGCATTTGTTTTTTGTTGTGTTGTAATTTCGTCCAACAACTTAGCCCCCCTAAACAAAAAATATATATATATATATATTTATTGTCACATCCTGCCGAACTTATACCCCACTTCAGTTGTATGTGTGTTATGATACCTCATGTGGCCTGTGGAGAGGCTATGCGCCTTGCCTCGTGGTCAGCCTTTGTCTCGTCAGGGTTGCGCCTACGGGAACATTGTTATTGTTGCCACGAGTATAATTACTTCCTTTGTTCAGCCCAAGGGGATTATTTCATTTATCATAAGTTTACACAATGTTGTCTTATGTTTTACTTGATTACCTTGTATTGCTAGTGAGAGCCCAGGCTGCCTAGTGTTACGTCCTGGGAGATGTAATCACTGGGCTCTTTCTATAGGACTTGGTATGCGGCAACAAGCAACAACGGAAAACGCTAGATCCAACCCTTATCTATAAACCCAGGCAACAAACCACCCTAAACCGTCAAGAGTCCTACCTGGACAACAAGGTATCCTATGACTCGGTTACAGGGTGCACGCACTATAGACTGCTGATAGTCAAGCAGGCTATATAAAGATCACACAATTAAGTTGACTTAAAGCTTCAAGGAAAAGATAGATAACGGAATTAAATTGCAGAAACAATTTAATAAGAAACTAGAAGAAAGTACATTTAACGTTACGTTAATTAATACGACTAATCACCCCTGCGTGAAAGAAGGTGAAAGCAAACAGTCCTCAAAACATCGTACAGGTAGACAAGATGCAGGTTTCTAAACTTCATGCGGCTACTGTAGGATCTGATGCTTAGCAAAGAAAGTAAGTTACCGATTTAGAGAACTCTTAACTCATAAGCAGGAATAAATACTAGTGATAGGCCATACAGTGTACAATGGCATAGATATAATTAATTAAAGGCAGCAACTCGCAACATAACCACATACAGGTGTGCTTCTCACTCTTAGTCAGGCAAGCCTCCTCGGACAGAGTCTCTAAGCCACACCCTGACTCACAATGCTCACAACAACGGTAAACTGTGGCACAATAACAAGCATGCAGAAATAATAAACCCCTAGCTGTTAATCTGCCAGGTGGCAGAGGTCTAGCCGGAAGGATATAGGCTTCGGATACCCGGGCTGAGCCACCTGCTCTAGCCTAGGGACGTTCCCAAGTCTGTGCGCCAAATTACTCTAATTGAAAGGGTGCTCTCTTGAGAGACTCAGATCCCAAGTATCTGACTCTCTCCTGGCGACCCTAAAACAAAAGCAAGACGTGCTAGCGCAGTGCTGAGTGGACTAGGCAAGGGCCCTCACACAACACAACACTAGACACACAGGGACACAGACAAGAAAATGCCCCCCAGACTCCGACGGGTATCCTAGTAAAGTCGTGCGGGTCCACAGGACTCGCACCAGCAGACTTTACTTAAAGGATCGCAAAAAGCCTCCCCTCCGGTCTAGCCCCTGCTCGCCTGCCACAAGAACACACTAGCAAGCATGAAACCACCAAATATGAGACAACAAAAAAGCTTCCTAGGTCTCATTAACAATTACATCTCTGCATAAGGCCCAAAATCCTATCTAATTATCTGAGAGCTCGTCGTTAATACAACAATAGATATAAGGTCTATCAAGGGGATGGGATAATTAAATAGATTGGTGAAGTAGTGGAAAGAAGGTATACAAAGTAAGAGAGAAAGTTTCTAAGTGGGGTTGAGAGGGATAGATATCAAGGGGGTCCGAAGGGTACGACAGTGAGGTGAGCTCTGAGTCTTGAATCTGTCTGGACCCCACCCTAGGCATGCGAAATACATCCCATGCTTGGCAACACTCAACACCGTTGCCGGGTCAAAATCCTCTACCCCTTGCGTGAGTCGAAACTAAGCCTAACGTTGCGATCAAATTGGCAACATCAGGCTCGTCCCAAGCTAGACTCTCCGCGCCCGCGCGAAGCAACGTCCCCCAGCCGGTCTCTCTCCCCCGCTCGTCTCCTCCCACTCTCACTAGACTTACATCTTATATATTATAATGAAACAATCAACTATCGAGAACAAAATATACTAAGATGTGTTGGTTAAGAATAAGGGCAGCTTCAAGCTGTGAAACAACATAAGAATATCCCAGACATTAGTTACATTGTCGTAGGATATATACTAAGGAAAAGCCGGCTGGGCAGCCGACACGCGCGCATGCCCGCACGTGGCTACTATGCAGGAGCGTCACAACTCCCCCAAGATATAAGACACTTGACTAAGTTCTTCATATCTAACAGAAAGCTTCTCATAGTACCACACACTGTTGCGACACAAGGCACTATATATAAAAAAAATAAAGACTGTTGCACTCCACCGAGCAAGTTCAACTAACTTAGCGACAATAAGCGAAAACATTCAACTTAGATACTGCTACAACATCTTATTCAAAATTCTACACGTTTTAAAAAAAAATAGTTTTTTATTAGGTTTCTGCTTTTTTTAATTTGTTTCTCACACAGCCCTGTCGCAAACATACATTCACCTCAAACCATTCACTCAACTCACCATTTCCTACTCTATCACACGCTCTGCTCCCTTCAGAAAAACTCTTAACAGATTTTCTCCAATTTCATAAATCCTTAACACCTTCCACATCGCTTCACAATCCACACAATCATACACTTTTTTCCAAATCCATAAAAACCCAAAATATCTCCTTATGCTACTCTAAATACTTCTCCCATAACTGTCTTACTGCAAATATCTGATCCACGCACCCTCTTCCCCTCCTAAGACCACTGTTCTTCTCCTATTGCAACTTCCATACACTTATTATCTCTATCAACACCCTGCCATACAGCTTTCCAACCACAGATAATAAACTAATACCTCTGTAACTTAAACACTCCTGCCGATCTGCCTTCCCCTTATACATCGGCAAAATACATGCACTCTACCAGTCTATTGGTACCATTGACACAACAAAGCACACATTGAAAAGTCTCACCAACCAATCTATTATCACATCTCCACCCTCCTTTATATAATCCACAGCAATACCATCCAAACTTCTGCTTTCACCGTTTCTTTCACCTCATTTTCCTCAATCCTTCATTCATTCCCTGCCACCTGGGTGGGGTAACCTATTTCCATTAACCACTGCTTCAATCACAGCTTCTCTTCCATCTCTTACATTTAGCAAGGATTAAAAATACTCAGCATATTTGTCCTCACTTCAACTACTGCATTACCAAAAGTGGAGAATCAAGCCACTTGTCCCTGTGTCATTAGGTTAAATTCACACCTGAATGACTAGGAAAAGGACAAGGCTACCGTCCGCCTACCTGTGGAAACCACCAAGCCATTATTGCTCCTCCATCAAACATGGTAGTTATCACCCACCACCCAACTCTACTATTATCTTTACATGCAAATAATCTGTCACTATCAAATACAAATATATCTCTGATGATAAAAACATTCACTACTAACGAAAATTAGAGGACGGTGTGAAACAAGCTGTGGCAAAAAATCATACTGATCCAACTGTTTGTTTATAAGTTATTCCCGAAAAACGATGCAACACGGCCTCTGAAACCATGGTTGGATGTTTGATTGTTGACTGGCAGTATGTTGTGTTGTAGTGTGTTGTATTGTGTGGTGATTTATTGTATTGTATTGTGCTGTATTGTATTATGTTGCATTGTGCTGTATTGTGTTGTATTGTAGTAAGTTGTTGTTTCCTATATCCCTTTGGGAGCGTGACTCGTTTTTGTCACTTTATTCTGGGTATCATTTTCCGAATGTATACAACTTAGGAAGAAACTGTGGGAAGTAAAAGGCTAAAGACTATCTCAATTAAGTCTCTGATATTCATATAGCCTTCCTAATCTTAATAAGCTCGTCCAATGTTAGCCAGAATATATTGCTAATCGTCAAGTGGTTAAGAATGAGGTGTTTATAATTGGCATGTGAGGTGCTGTATTGTGGTCTAGTGTAGTGTCAGTATGGGTAGTGTATTTGGGTACTACGCATTTGTTTTTTGTTGTGTTGTAATTTCGTCCAACAACTTAGCCCCCCTAAACAAAAAATATATATATATATATATTTATTGTCACATCCTGCCGAACTTATACCCCACTTCAGTTGTATGTGTGTTATGATACCTCATGTGGCCTGTGGAGAGGCTATGCGCCTTGCCTCGTGGTCAGCCTTTGTCTCGTCAGGGTTGCGCCTACGGGAACATTGTTATTGTTGCCACGAGTATAATTACTTCCTTTGTTCAGCCCAAGGGGGATTATTTCATTTATCATAAGTTTACACAATGTTGTCTTATGTTTTACTTGATTACCTTGTATTGCTAGTGAGAGCCCAGGCTGCCTAGTGTTACGTCCTGGGATATATAAACACTGGGCTCTTTCTATAGGACTTGGTATGCGGCAACAAGCAACAACGGAAAACGCTAGATCCAACCCTTATCTATATACCCAGGCAACAAACCACCCTAAACCGTCAAGAGTCCTACCTGGACAACAAGGTATCCTATGACTCGGTTACAGGGTGCACGCACTATAGACTGCTGATAGTCAAGCAGGCTATATAAAAGATCACACAATTAAGTTGACTTAAAGCTTCAAGGAAAAGATAGATAACGGAATTAAATTGCAGAAACAATTAATAAGAAACTAGAAGAAAGTACATTTAACGTTACGTTAATTAATACGACTAATCACCCCTGCGTGAAAGAAGGTGAAAGCAAACAGTCCTCAAAACATCGTACAGGTAGACAAGATGCAGGTTTCTAAACTTCATGCGGCTACTGTAGGATCTGATGCTTAGCAAAGAAAGTAAGTTACCGATTTAGAGAACTCTTAACTCATAAGCAGGAATAAATACTAGTGATAGGCCATACAGTGTACAATGGCATAGATATAATTAATTAAAGGCAGCAACTCGCAACATAACCACATACAGGTGTGCTTCTCACTCTTAGTCAGGCAAGCCTGCTCGGACAGAGTCTCTAAGCCACACCCTGACTCACAATGCTCACAACAACGGTAAACTGTGGCACAATAACAAGCATGCAGAAATAATAAACCCCTAGCTGTTAATCTGCCAGGTGGCAGAGGTCTAGCCGGAAGGATATAGGCTTCGGATACCCGGGCTGAGCCACCTGCTCTAGCCTAGGGACGTTCCCAAGTCTGTGCGCCAAATTACTCTAATTGAAAGGGTGCTCTCTTGAGAGACTCAGATCCCAAGTATCTGACTCTCTCCTGGCGACCCTAAAACAAAAGCAAGACGTGCTAGCGCAGTGCTGAGTGGACTAGGCAAGGGCCCTCACACAACACAACACTATACACACAGGGACACAGACAAGAAAATGCCCCCAGACTCCGACGGGTATCCTAGTAAAGTCGTGCGGGTCCACAGGACTCGCACCAGCAGACTTTACTTAAAGGATCGCAAAAAGCCTCCCCTCCGGTCTAGCCCCTGCTCGCCTGCCACAAGAACACACTAGCAAGCATGAAACCACCAAATATGAGACAACAAAAAAGCTTCCTAGGTCTCATTAACAATTACATCTCTGCATAAGGCCCAAAATCCTATCTAATTATCTGAGAGCTCGTCGTTAATACAACAATAGATATAAGGTCTATCAAGGGGATGGGATAATTAAATAGATTGGTGAAGTAGTGGAAAGAAGGTATACAAAGTAAGAGAGAAAGTTTCTAAGTGGGGTTGAGAGGGATAGATATCAAGGGGGTCCGAAGGGTACGACAGTGAGGTGAGCTCTGAGTCTTGAATCTGTCTGGACCCCACCCTAGGCATGCGAAATACATCCCATGCTTGGCAACACTCAACACCGTTGCCGGGTCAAAATCCTCTACCCCTTGCGTGAGTCGAAACTAAGCCTAACGTTGCGATCAAATTGGCAACATCAGGCTCGTCCCAAGCTAGACTCTCCGCGCCAGCAACGTCCCCCCGGTCTCTCTCTCCGCTCGTCTCCTCCCACTCTCACTAGACTTACATCTTATATCTTATAATGAAACAATCAACTATCGAGAACAAAATATACTAAGATGTTGGTTAAGAATAAGGGCAGCTTCAAGCTGTGAAACAACATAAGAATATCCCAGACATTAGTTACATTGTCGTAGGATATATACTAAGGAAAAGCCGGCTGGGCAGCCGACACGCGCGCATGCCCGCACGTGGCTACTATGCAGGAGCGTCACACCTCCCCCAAGATATAAGACACTTGACTAAGTTCTTCATATCTAACAGAAAGCTTCTCATAGTACCACACACTGTTGCGACACAAGGCACTATAATTATATAAAAAAATAAAGACTGTTGCACTCCACCGAGCAAGTTCAACTAACTTAGCGACAATAAGCGAAAACATTCAACTTAGATACTGCTACAACATCTTATACAAAATTCTACACGTTTTAAAAATAAAGAGATTTTTATTAGGTGTTTTTTTTAATTTGTTTCTCACACAGCCCTGTCGCAAACATACATTCACCTCAAACCATTCACTCAACTCACCATTTCCTACTCTATCACACGCTCTGCTCCCTTCAGAAAAACTCTTAACAGATTTTCTCCAATTTCATAAATCCTTAACACCTTCCACATCGCTTCACAATCCACACAATCATACGCTTTTTCCAAATCCATAAAAACCCAAAATCTCCTTATGCTACTCTAAATACTTCTCCCATAACTGTCTTACTGCAAATATCTGATCCACGCACCCTCTTCCCTCCTAAGACCACTGTTCTTCTCCTATTGCAACTTCCATACACTTATTATCTCTATCAACACCCTGCCATACAGCTTTCCAACCACAGATAAAACTAATACCTCTGTAACTTAAACACTCCTGCCGATCTGCCTTCCCCTTATACATCGGCAAAATACATGCACTCTACCAGTCTATTGGTACCATTGACACAACAAAGCACATTGAAAAGTCTCACCAACCAATCTATTATCACATCTCCACCCTCCTTTTTACAATCCACAGCAATACCATCCAAACCTGCTTTCACCGTTTCTTTCACCTCATTTTCCTCAATCCTTTCATTCATTCCCTGCCACCGGGTGGCCTGGGTAACCTATTTCCATTAACACTGCTTCAATCAGAGCTTCTCTTCCATCTCTTACATTTAGCAAGGATTAAAAATACTCAGCATATTTTGTCCTCACTTCAACTACTGCATTACCAAAAGTGGAGAATCAAGCCACTTGTCCTGTGTCATTAGGTTAAATTCACACCTGAATGACTAGGAAAAGGACAAGGCTACCGTCGCGTACCTGTGGAAACCACCAAGCCATTATTGCTCCTCCATCAAACATGGTAGTTATCACCCACCACCCAACTCTACTATTATCTTTACATGCAAATAATCTGTCACTATCAAATACAAATATATCTCTGATATAAAAACATTCACTACTAACGAAAATTAGAGGACGGTGTGAAACAAGCTGTGGCAAAAAATCATACTGATCCAACTGTTTGTTTATAAGTTATTCCCGAAAAACGATGCAACACGGCCTCTGAAACCCATGGTTGGATGTTTGTGTTGATTGTTGACTGGCAGTATTGTTGTGTTGTAGTGTGTTGTATTGTATTGTGTGGTGATTTATTGTATTGTATTGTGCTGTATTGTATTATGTTGCATTGTGCTGTATTGTGTTGTATTGTGTTGTATTGTAGTACGTAGCATTATGTTTTCCTATTATCCCTTTGAGGAGCGTGACTCGTTTTTATCACTTTATTCTGGGTATCATTTTCCGAATGTATACAACTTAGGAAGAAACTGTGGGAAGTAAAAGACTATCTCAATTAAGTCTCTGATATTCATATAGCCTTCCTAATCTTAATAAGCTCGTCCAATGTTAGCCAGAATATATTGCTAATCGTCAAGTGGTTAAGAATGAGGTGTTTATAATTGGCATGTGAGGTGCTGTATTGTGGTCTAGTGTAGTGTCAGTATGGGTAGTGTATTTGGGTACTACGCATTTGTTTTTTGTTGTGTTGTAATTTCGTCCAACAACTTAGCCCCCTAAACAAAAAATATATATATATATATATTTATTGTCACATCCTGCCGAACTTATACCCCACTTCAGTTGTATGTGTGTTATGATACCTCATGTGGCCTGTGGAGAGGCTATGCGCCTTGCCTCGTGGTCAGCCTTTGTCTCGTCAGGGTTGCGCCTACGGGAACATTGTTATTGTTGCCACGAGTATAATTACTTCCTTTGTTCAGCCCAAGGGGGATTATTTCATTTATCATAAGTTTACACAATGTTGTCTTATGTTTTACTTGATTACCTTGTATTGCTAGTGAGAGCCCAGGCTGCCTAGTGTTACGTCCTGGGATATATAAACACTGGGCTCTTTCTATAGGACTTGGTATGCGGCAACAAGCAACAACGGAAAACGCTAGATCCAACCCTTATCTATAAACCCAAGCAACAAACCACCCTAAACCGTCAAGAGTCCTACCTGGACAACAAGGTATCCTATGACTCGGTTACAGGGTGCACGCACTATAGACTGCTGATAGTCAAGCAGGCTATATAAAAGATCACACAATTAAGTTGACTTAAAGCTTCAAGGAAAAGATAGATAACGGAATAAAATTGCAGAAACAATTTAATAAGAAACTAGAAGAAAGTACATTTAACGTTACGTTAATTAATACGACTAATCACCCCTGCGTGAAAGAAGGTGAAAGCAAACAGTCCTCAAAACATCGTACAGGTAGACAAGATGCAGGTTTCTAAACTTCATGCGGCTACTGTAGGATCTGATGCTTAGCAAAGAAAGTAAGTTACCGATTTAGAGAACTCTTAACCCGGGAGCTGCGGGGAGACTCTTAAGAGTTCCCCCGGCGCACTGCGGGAAGACTCTTAAGAGTCAGAGAAAATAAAAATCAACTTTTGACATCGAAAAAAAAAAAAAAAAATTATATTTTTTTTTTTTTATTTTTTTTTTTTTTTTGGCCCCTGGGCCATGCAAAATCTCAGTCCTCTACCTCCCCTCCTTCCCCACTTTCCTCCTCTCCTTCAGTTATCACCTATTTTCTCTGTTATTCCCTTATTCTGAGGTATATTTTCGTGCTAACATTAGAAATCCGATTGGAGGGTGTGGTCATCACTGATAGCAAGCGAGTGCAAGAGAGAGAGAGAGAGTATCGATCGACTGTGTCTCAGTGGCCTTGGGGGAAAATTGGCGGGAAAGCAGATTGCCTCACCCATACATTATACAACTCGCGGGCTATATCTCCGATTTTGACCATCCAAACGCTGTTTTCACTCGTTTTATTGTTGTTTCAGGTTAATACCTTTATAATCAACCCATAATAGGCGCATATGGATAAATATTAATGCTATTAATGGCACAATGAATATTTTAGTGACGGAAACACCTCAAATACGTCAGCACAGGGGGACGTTTCCAATTACCCCCATGCGCACTTCAGAGGTTAACTCATAAGCAGGAATAAATACTAGTGATAGGCCATACAGTGTACAATGGCATAGATATAATTAATTAAAGGCAGCAACTCGCAACATAACCACATACAAGTGTGCTTCTCACTCTTAGTCAGGCAAGCCTGCTCGGACAGAGTCTCTAAGCCACACCCTGACTCACAATGCTCACAACAACGGTAAACTGTGGCACAATAACAAGCATGCAGAAATAATAAACCCCTAGCTGTTAATCTGCCAGGTGGCAGAGGTCTAGCCGGAAGGATATAGGCTTCGGATACCCGGGCTGAGCCACCTGCTCTAGCCTAGGGACGTTCCCAAGTCTGTGCGCCAAATTACTCTAATTGAAAGGGTGCTCTCTTGAGAGACTCAGATCCCAAGTATCTGACTCTCTCCTGGCGACCCTAAAACAAAAGCAAGACGTGCTAGCGCACGTCAAGCGAGGGCAAGGGCCCTCACACAACACAACACTAGACACACAGGGACACAGACAAGAAAATGCCCCCCAGACTCCGACGGGTATCCTAGTAAAGTCGTGCGGGTCCACAGGACTCGCACCAGCAGACTTTACTTAAAGGATCGCAAAAAGCCTCCCCTCCGGTCTAGCCCCTGCTCGCCTGCCACAAGAACACACTAGCAAGCATGAAACCACCAAATATGAGACAACAAAAAAGCTTCCTAGGTCTCATTAACAATTACATCTCTGCATAAGGCCCAAAATCCTATCTAATTATCTGAGAGCTCGTCGTTAATACAACAATAGATATAAGGTCTATCAAGGGGATGGGATAATTAAATAGATTGGTGAAGTAGTGGAAAGAAGGTATACAAAGTAAGAGAGAAAGTTTCTAAGTGGGGTTGAGAGGGATAGATATCAAGGGGGTCCGAAGGGTACGACAGTGAGGTGAGCTCTGAGTCTTGAATCTGTCTGGACCCCACCCTAGGCATGCGAAATACATCCCATGCTTGGCAACACTCAACACCGTTGCCGGGTCAAAATCCTCTACCCCTTGCGTGAGTCGAAACTAAGCCTAACGTTGCGATCAAATTGGCAACATCAGGCTCGTCCCAAGCTAGACTCTCCGCGCCCGCGCGAAGCAACGTCCCCCCGCCGGTCTCTCTCTCCCGCTCGTCTCCTCCCACTCTCACTAGACTTACATCTTATATATTATAATGAAACAATCAACTATCGAGAACAAAATATACTAAGATGTGTTGGTTAAGAATAAGGGCAGCTTCAAGCTGTGAAACAACATAAGAATATCCCAGACATTAGTTACATTGTCGTAGGATATATACTAAGGAAAAGCCGGCTGGGCAGCCGACACGCGCGCATGCCCGCACGTGGCTACTATGCAGGAGCGTCACACCTCCCCCAAGATATAAGACACTTGACTAAGTTCTTCATATCTAACAGAAAGCTTCTCATAGTACCACACACTGTTGCGACACAAGGCACTATAATTATATAAAAAAAATAAAGACTGTTGCACTCCACCGAGCAAGTTCAACTAACTTAGCGACAATAAGCGAAAACATTCAACTTAGATACTGCTACAACATCTTATACAAAATTCTACACGTTTTAAAAATAAAGAGATTTTTATTAGGTTTCTGCTTTTTTTAATTTGTTTCTCACACAGCCCTGTCGCAAACATACATTCACCTCAAACCATTCACTCAACTCACCATTTCCTACTCTATCACACGCTCTGCTCCCTTCAGAAAAACTCTTAACAGATTTTCTCCAATTTCATAAATCCTTAACACCTTCCACATCGCTTCACAATCCACACAATCATACGCTTTTTCCAAATCCATAAAAACCCAAAATATCTCCTTATGCTACTCTAAATACTTCTCCCATAACTGTCTTACTGCAAATATCTGATCCACGCACCCTCTTCCCCTCCTAAGACCACTGTTCTTCTCCTATTGCAACTTCCATACACTTATTATCCTCTCTATCAACACCCTGCCATACAGCTTTCCAACCACAGATAATAAACTAATACCTCTGTAACTTAAACACTCCTGCCGATCTGCCTTCCCCTTATACATCGGCAAAATACATGCACTCTACCAGTCTATTGGTACCATTGACACAACAAAGCACACATTGAAAAGTCTCACCAACCAATCTATTATCACATCTCCACCCTCCTTTATATAATCCACAGCAATACCATCCAAACCTTCTGCTTTCACCGTTTCTTTCACCTCAATCCTTTCATTCATTCCCTGCCACCTGGGTGGCCTGGGTAACCTATTTCCATTAACCACTGCTTCAATCACAGCTTCTCTTCCATCTCTTACATTTAGCAAGGATTAAAAATACTCAGCATATTTTGTCCTCACTTCAACTACTGCATTACCAAAAGTGGAGAATCAAGCCACTTGTCCCTGTGTCATTAGGTTAAATTCACACCTGAATGACTAGGAAAAGGACAAGGCTACCGTCGCGTACCTGTGGAAACCACCAAGCCATTATTGCTCCTCCATCAAACATGGTAGTTATCACCCACCACCCAACTCTACTATTATCTTTACATGCAAGTAATCTGTCACTATCAAATACAAATATATCTCTGATATAAAAACATTCACTACTAACGAAAATTAGAGGACGGTGTGAAACAAGCTGTGGCAAAAAATCATACTGATCCAACTGTATGTTTATAAGTTATTCCCGAAAAACGATGCAACACGGCCTCTGAAACCCATGGTTGGATGTTTGTGTTGATTGTTGACTGGCAGTATTGTTGTGTTGTAGTGTGTTGTATTGTATTGTGTGGTGATTTATTGTATTGTATTGTGCTGTATTGTATTATGTTGCATTGTGCTGTATTGTGTTGTATTGTGTTGTATTGTAGTAAGTTGCATTATGTTGTTTCCTATTATCCCTTTGAGGAGCGTGACTCGTTTTTGTCACTTTATTCTGGGTATCATTTTCCGAATGTATACAACTTAGGAAGAAACTGTGGGAAGTAAAAGGCTAAAGACTATCTCAATTAAGTCTCTGATATTCATATAGCCTTCCTAATCTTAATAAGCTCGTCCAATGTTAGCCAGAATATATTGCTAATCGTCAAGTGGTTAAGAATGAGGTGTTTATAATTGGCATGTGAGGTGCTGTATTGTGGTCTAGTGTAGTGTCAGTATGGGTAGTGTATTTGGGTACTACGCATTTGTTTTTTGTTGTGTTGTAATTTCGTCCAACAACTTAGCCCCCCTAAAAAAAAAAAAAAAATATATATATATATATATATATATATATATATATATATATATATATATATATATATATTTATTGTCACATCCTGCCGAACTTATACCCCACTTCAGTTGTATGTGTGTTATGATACCTCATGTGGCCTGTGGAGAGGCTATGCGCCTTGCCTCGTGGTCAGCCTTTGTCTCGTCAGGGTTGCGCCTACGGGAACATTGTTATTGTTGCCACGAGTATAATTACTTCCTTTGTTCAGCCCAAGGGGGATTATTTCATTTATCATAAGTTTACACAATGTTGTCTTATGTTTTACTTGATTACCTTGTATTGCTAGTGAGAGCCCAGGCTGCCTAGTGTTACGTCCTGGGATATATAAACACTGGGCTCTTTCTATAGGACTTGGTATGCGGCAACAAGCAACAACGGAAAACGCTAGATCCATCCCTTATCTATAAACCCAGGCAACAAACCACCCTAAACCGTCAAGAGTCCTGCCTGGACAACAAGGTATCCTATGACTCGGTTACAGGGTGCACGCACTATAGACTGCTGATAGTCAAGCAGGCTATGTAAAAGATCACACAATTAAGTTGACTTAAAGCTTCAAGGAAAAGGTAGATAACGGAATTAAATTGCAGAAACAATTTAATAACAAACTAGAAGAAAGTACATTTAACGTTACGTTAATTAATACGACTAATCACCCCTGCGTGAAAGAAGGTGAAAGCAAACAGTCCTCAAAACATCGTACAGGTAGACAAGATGCAGGTTTCTAAACTTCATGCGGCTACTGTAGGATCTGATGCTTAGCAAAGAAAGTAAGTTACCGATTTAGAGAACTCTTAACTCATAAGCAGGAATAAATACTAGTGATAGGCCATACAGTGTACAATGGCATAGATATAATTAATTAAAGGCAGCAACTCGCAACATAACCACATACAGGTGTGCTTCTCACTCTTAGTCAGGCAAGCCTGCTCGGACAGAGTCTCTAAGCCACACCCTGACTCACAATGCTCACAACAACGGTAAACTGTGGCACAATAACAAGCATGCAGAAATAATAAACCCCTAGCTGTTAATCTGCCAGGTGGCAGAGGTCTAGCCGGAAGGATATAGGCTTCGGATACCCGGGCTGAGCCACCTGCTCTAGCCTAGGGACGTTCCCAAGTCTGTGCGCCAAATTACTCTAATTGAAAGGGTGCTCTCTTGAGAGACTCAGATCCCAAGTATCTGACTCTCTCCTGGCGACCCTAAAACAAAAGCAAGACGTGCTAGCGCAGTGCTGAGTGGACTAGGCAAGGGCCCTCACACAACACAACACTAGACACACAGGGACACAGACAAGAAAATGCCCCCCAGACTCCGACGGGTATCCTAGTAAAGTCGTGCGGGTCCACAGGACTCGCACCAGCAGACTTTACTTAAAGGATCACAAAAAGCCTCCCCTCCGGTCTAGCCCCTGCTCGCCTGCCACAAGAACACACTAGCAAGCATGAAACCACCAAATATGAGACAACAAAAAAGCTTCCTAGGTCTCATTAACAATTACATCTCTGCATATGGCCCAAAATCCTATCTAATTATCTGAGAGCTCGTCGTTAATACAACAATAGATATAAGGTCTATCAAGGGGATGGGATAATTAAATAGATTGGTGAAGTAGTGGAAAGAAGGTATACAAAGTAAGAGAGAAAGTTTCTAAGTGGGGTTGAGAGGGATAGATATCAAGGGGGTCCGAAGGGTACGACAGTGAGGTGAGCTCTGAGTCTTGAATCTGTCTGGACCCCACCCTAGGCATGCGAAATACATCCCATGCTTGCCAACACTCAACACCGTTGCCGGGTCAAAATCCTCTACCCCTTGCGTGAGTCGAAACTAAGCCTAACGTTGCGATCAAATTGGCAACATCAGGCTCGTCCCAAGCTAGACTCTCCGCGCCCGCGCGAAGCAACGTCCCCCAGCCGGTCTCTCTCTCCCGCTCGTCTCCTCCCACTCTCACTAGACTTACATCTTATATTATAATGAAACAATCAACTATCGAGAATAAAATATACTAAGATGTGTTGGTTAAGAATAAGGGCAGCTTCAAGCTGTGAAACAACATAAGAATATCCCAGACATTAGTTACATTGTCGTAGGATATATACTAAGGAAAAGCCGGCCGGCCGGCTGCCGCCAGCCGGTTTCTAAACGGCTGGGCAGCCGACACGCGCGCATGCCCGCACGTGGCTACTATGCAGGAGCGTCACACCTCCCCCAAGATATAAGACACTTGACTAAGTTCTTCATATCTAACAGAAAGCTTCTCATAGTACCACACACTGTTGCGACACAAGGCACTATATATAAAAAAAATAAAGAATGTTGCACTCCACCGAGAAAGTTCAACTAACTTAGCGACAATAAGCGAAAACATTCAACTTAGATACTACTACAACATCTTATACAAAATTCTACACGTTATAAAAATAAAGAGTTTTGTATTAGGTTTTTGCTTTTTTTAATTTGTTTTTGGCGGCTGCACTTACAGGGGCAAGCCTATTTTACTCCACTCTCAACACACACTGACTGAACGGCGAGGGTTCTCCTGCAAACAAACCCTCCCGTGACAAACAATCAGCCAAAACATTATCAGTGCCCTTAGCATGCCACACATCCAACTTGTGTCCCGGCAGCAAAACAACACCTGGCACTGATAAACTGCCCAGTTCATCACAAGACTGGCATTTCTCTTCACTCTTTCCGGCAACGGGGCCTTCCAATAACCTTTCACTAGTTCTACCTTCGTGATAGGCGATGCAGCCCCGAGGCGGTCTATGGTGTCGTCAACTCTCGATAAGGTATAGGCGTCTGTCAGGGATAATGCACACACACTCTCACAATCAACACACTCACTGATCTTGCCACTTAACACCAGTTGCAAAGTTACAGGCAACGACCACTCACGACATTCCTTATCCCTCAGACCCTTCGTCAACACGTAATCCAGCTCTGCTTGCACCACAGGCTGTCGAGCAGGATTTATACGGTAGGGAATTAAACTGAGCCTTGCACTATCTCCAGCCTGCATGTCGGATTCTACCCCGTACATCAGGCCTGGAGAAGCAACAAACATGTGGATGCACTGCCACAGCCTAGTAAACAACTTATCTCGCAGAATAGCAATCCTAGTGCCCTTCCACAACCCAGCCGAGACCGCAGCTTCTAACCTGTAGTCTCCCCCCTTCTCCACCTTCGTCCCTAGAACAGCCAGGTCATGAGAGGGACAATCAGTACCATCTGTGCAGTCACTCCCATAGTTCACAATTGCCAAGGCTTCCCCACCGATACCGTACATGCGCACCCCCGCATTCCTTACGACTACATCTGCCTGCAGAGCATCACCGCTTTTAGCGACATGGCCAGATACAGTCGGTCTATGGTAGGGCTGTTGCAATTGACTAGAGCAGCATTGGGAGGCTATGCGACGACTGGGCACTTCTATGCCACAGCCAACCTCAGCAATCTGCTCAAAGTCCTCCTTTTGACCACCACCCTTGGCAGCCATGGGTCGACCCTGACCTGGCAACCATGCCAAAGCCTCGTCGCCCACCTTGAACCACCGAAACAACGAGGCTAACGGTCTTTCAACATTTACGTGACCTGCCCGCGGAACATCTTGCACCGCCCGAGTTGTGAGGCTCAGGGGCTCGGCACGACCAGTGGGGTATGAACCGAGCTGGTGCTGGAGCGCTGCACACTGCTGCTCAGGCAGGTGCTCTAGCGCTTCCACAGCCACCAGACTCGTGTCCCCCGCCCACTGCTTCGCCGAGACATGACAATCCCTACTCTCCTCCACCTGTGCCCTACTGCCCCCCTCTCCTTCTCCACCCTGGCCGCTGCAGACCAATGCAGGGACAGTAGGCTGCTCAGGTGGTTGCCTCACAAACTCCTCCAACAGGTTCACATGACATGTTTCCCCGTCCTCGTGTTTGATCTCGACAGCACCATTACCACACTTCTGAACTTCCGGATCCTCCAACTGCAGTTTACAAATATCTGTGGGAACCAACCTGTCTAGATGCTTCCGAAGCAACCCAAGTCCTCCCCCAATATCAAACTGAGCAACCCTTTTTTCTCTCCGTGTGTAACGTTGCTGCCTCGGAGTCTCTTCCTGCCCTATCTCCTCACTAGCTGTGACAGGTCCTGGGGCCTCTCCAGACTCTAACATAGGTGCCAATAATGAGTCACCAAGAAACACTGCCGGCTCAAAACTCTCCAATTGACCAACACTTCCCGTTTTCTTGTGACCTTTCCTCCGCGGTTTGATAGACTGAGGTGGTGGCTGCAAGGCTCCTGATGTCTGAAAACGCGTCACAACACACGCCATGGTTTGTACGCTACACTTCTCAACCCACTCCTGTTCCTCCCTACTAACGTCGGCCGCCTTCTCGGCAACGACCAAGGGTGAAACCTTAGAAGCAGGCACCGCAAAGTCGTTGCCGAGGAGGAGGTCGACGCCCCCAACAGGCAAGTTCTCTACAATTCCGACATCCAGCTCCTTCACACCACCAACCTCCAGCTCCATCCGCACCAGCGGGTAGGACTTCGTAGCATTGATCCCCTGAACTACCACCACCCGAGCAGCGTTAATCGGCCTACCAGTAAAGTTCTTTAACAAGGTCTGAGAAGCCCCCGTATCACGCAATAGCTTAACTCCTCGCCTTTCGCCAGCCCACCTCACAAAACCATGCCCTCTATGACCCCCAAAGACGTCGCGGACAGGGTTCGAGCCTTCCGGACTCTTGAACACAGGCTGTGTCCCAACCTCTGACAAACTACCCTTGGCAAACTCAAAAGATATAGGCGACACCCCTATGCTGCGGGCCAATGACACAACCTTGTTTGGTGGCTTGTTCGGACAAGCATTTGCAAAGTGACCCTCCTTGTGACATGCAAAGCACTCTTTACTCTTTGGTTTCCCTTGGGAGTGGGAGGTACCATTAGACTTCTTATATGGGACGGTATTTGGTTTATGTTCAGTTTTATTGTCAGTGCTACATGGTTTTGTGTATTTATGTGTATCAAAATTCTTGGGAGGGGGAGGGGTACGATCCTTTGCACCCGACTCACTCCTAGCTGCTGCTTCACACCCTCGAATTAATGACAGTCGGAGGTCAGCCATTTCTGCTGCCTCCTGGAGAGTTCTAGGATTTTTTTCCTTTATATTTAATGTTAAGTCCCCGCCTGTGCACTTAAAGAACTGCTCCAAGAGAACCAGGTCACTCAACTCCTCAAAAGTAGCTGCCCTCTCAGAACGCAGCCAATGTCGTAGTGCATCAGACAAGTCCCGGGCGTGTTCTAGGAAGGTACTATCCTTGCCCTTAGTAACACCCCGAAACTTCAAGCGGTAAGTTTCTGGTTGTAACTCATAGGCCCGTAGCACAGCCTTCTTTAGCTCATCATAAACTAAACAGGACTCTAAAGGTAGTGCATCATATGCTTTTAGCCCCTTTCCTAGGAGTCTTGATGAAACTAATGCTGCCCACTTTTCCTGAGGCCACTGGTGTTCCCGACACTTCTTCTCAAATCGCATAAAAATCTCAGTCACACATGATTCATCGAACACAGGAACTAGTTTAAGCAGGTGCGACAATGATTGGTCCCGATGTCTGTTACCTCCCCCAATATTTCGCCCTGTTACCTCCACTCGAGATCTCTCCAGCTCCCTGTCAGCCCGATACCTAGTAGACTCTGCCTGCAGTTCAGCCTCTCGTATAGCTGTTCTCTCTGCAGCCTCAGCCTGCACACTAGCCTGTCTTTCGGTAGCCTCAACCTGAGCTCTAGCAACCTCAGCCTGCACACTAGCCTGTCTCTCAGCAGCCTCAACCTTGGCCATCTCAAGCCGAAACAACAAATCTGGAGTCAACCCTTGAGGAGGGGAAGGTGCATTTAATGGAGAGGGTCCCTGTGATTGAATTCCACGCTGCCATTGACCATCAACTTGGGGGTATGTACTAAATTCAGGCACCCTGACGTTTGATACGGGGGTAGAGTGGAGGGGGGGCTGGGGACCGGGGTCCCCAGTCGCCTCTTCACCCAGGTCTCTCCCTTCTAAACCCAATATCAAAGTCCTCAGCTGATCTTTCCTCATGCCACTTAAACCCTGGTGACCCTGAAGACCTGCCACACACTTTAAGCCATACTTATTCAGCTTCAACACCCTGTCAGCGGTAAGGGGCACCTCTAAAAATCTTCTAGCACCCTCCTTGCTATCGACTAGCCACTCCACAGGTCTTTCTCCCTCCGAGCCTGTATCGTGACCTGACCCACCACTGTGTTCTGATGTATTAGACATGTTTGTGCACTGCAGTAATTATCACGGTTATAGAATGTGCCTTATCTCCTATGCAAGTATGTATATACTAATGTTATTTAAAGTCTTTAATGTTTTATATTTATATTTAATGTTTTATACCGCCCGAGTTGTGAGGCTCAGGGGCTCGGCACGACCAGTGGGGTATGAACCGAGCTGGTGCTGGAGCGCTGCACACTGCTGCTCAGGCAGGTGCTCTAGCGCTTCCACAGCCACCAGACTCGTGTCCCCCGCCCACTGCTTCGCCGAGACATGACAATCCCTACTCTCCTCCACCTGTGCCCTACTGCCCCCCTCTCCTTCTCCACCCTGGCCGCTGCAGACCAATGCAGGGACAGTAGGCTGCTCAGGTGGTTGCCTCACAAACTCCTCCAACAGGTTCACATGACATGTTTCCCCGTCCTCGTGTTTGATCTCGACAGCACCATTACCACACTTCTGAACTTCCGGATCCTCCAACTGCAGTTTACAAATATCTGTGGGAACCAACCTGTCTAGATGCTTCCGAAGCAACCCAAGTCCTCCCCCAATATCAAACTGAGCAACCCTTTTTTCTCTCCGTGTGTAACGTTGCTGCCTCGGAGTCTCTTCCTGCCCTATCTCCTCACTAGCTGTGACAGGTCCTGGGGCCTCTCCAGACTCTAACATAGGTGCCAATAATGAGTCACCAAGAAACACTGCCGGCTCAAAACTCTCCAATTGACCAACACTTCCCGTTTTCTTGTGACCTTTCCTCCGCGGTTTGATAGACTGAGGTGGTGGCTGCAAGGCTCCTGATGTCTGAAAACGCGTCACAACACACGCCATGGTTTGTACGCTACACTTCTCAACCCACTCCTGTTCCTCCCTACTAACGTCGGCCGCCTTCTCGGCAACGACCAAGGGTGAAACCTTAGAAGCAGGCACCGCAAAGTCGTTGCCGAGGAGGAGGTCGACGCCCCCAACAGGCAAGTTCTCTACAATTCCGACATCCAGCTCCTTCGTCACACCACCCACCTCCAGCTCCATCCGCACCAGCGGGTAGGACTTCGTAGCATTGATCCCCTGAACTACCACCACCCGAGCAGCGTTAATCGGCCTACCAGTAAAGTTCTTTAACAAGGTCTGAGAAGCCCCCGTATCACGCAATAGCTTAACTCCTCGCCTTTCGCCAGCCCACCTCACAAAACCATGCCCTCTATGACCCCCAAAGACGTCGCGGACAGGGTTCGAGCCTTCCGGACTCTTGAACACAGGCTGTGTCCCAACCTCTGACAAACTACCCTTGGCAAACTCAAAAGATATAGGCGACACCCCTATGCTGCGGGCCAATGACACAACCTTGTTTGGTGGCTTGTTCGGACAAGCATTTGCAAAGTGACCCTCCTTGTGACATGCAAAGCACTCTTTACTCTTTGGTTTCCCTTGGGAGTGGGAGGTACCATTAGACTTCTTATATGGGACGGTATTTGGTTTATGTTCAGTTTTATTGTCAGTGCTACATGGTTTTGTGTATTTATGTGTATCAAAATTCTTGGGAGGGGGAGGGGTACGATCCTTTGCACCCGACTCACTCCTAGCTGCTGCTTCACACCCTCGAATTAATGACAGTCGGAGGTCAGCCATTTCTGCTGCCTCCTGGAGAGTTCTAGGATTTTTTTCCTTTATATTTAATGTTAAGTCCCCGCCTGTGCACTTAAAGAACTGCTCCAAGAGAACCAGGTCACTCAACTCCTCAAAAGTAGCTGCCCTCTCAGAACGCAGCCAATGTCGTAGTGCATCAGACAAGTCCCGGGCGTGTTCTAGGAAGGTACTATCCTTGCCCTTAGTAACACCCCGAAACTTCAAGCGGTAAGTTTCTGGTTGTAACTCATAGGCCCGTAGCACAGCCTTCTTTAGCTCATCATAAACTAAACAGGACTCTAAAGGTAGTGCATCATATGCTTTTAGCCCCTTTCCTAGGAGTCTTGATGAAACTAATGCTGCCCACTTTTCCTGAGGCCACTGGTGTTCCCGACACTTCTTCTCAAATCGCATAAAAATCTCAGTCACACATGATTCATCGAACACAGGAACTAGTTTAAGCAGGTGCGACAATGATTGGTCCCGATGTCTGTTACCTCCCCCAATATTTCGCCCTGTTACCTCCACTCGAGATCTCTCCAGCTCCCTGTCAGCCCGATACCTAGTAGACTCTGCCTGCAGTTCAGCCTCTCGTATAGCTGTTCTCTCTGCAGCCTCAGCCTGCACACTAGCCTGTCTTTCGGTAGCCTCAACCTGAGCTCTAGCAACCTCAGCCTGCACACTAGCCTGTCTCTCGGCAGCCTCAACCTTGGCCATCTCAAGCCGAAACAACAAATCTGGAGTCAACCCTTGAGGAGGGGAAGGTGCATTTAATGGAGAGGGTCCCTGTGATTGAATTCCACGCTGCCATTGACCATCAACTTGGGGGTATGTACTAAATTCAGGCACCCTGACGTTTGATACGGGGGTAGAGTGGAGGGGGGGCTGGGGACCGGGGTCCCCAGTCGCCTCTTCACCCAGGTCTCTCCCTTCTAAACCCAATATCAAAGTCCTCAGCTGATCTTTCCTCATGCCACTTAAACCCTGGTGACCCTGAAGACCTGCCACACACTTTAAGCCATACTTATTCAGCTTCAACACCCTGTCAGCGGTAAGGGGCACCTCTAAAAATCTTCTAGCACCCTCCTTGCTATCGACTAGCCACTCCACAGGTCTTTCTCCCTCCGAGCCTGTATCGTGACCTGACCCACCACTGTGTTCTGATGTATTAGACATGTTTGTGCACTGCAGTAATTATCACGGTTATAGAATGTGCCTTATCTCCTATGCAAGTATGTATATACTAATGTTATTTAAAGTCTTTAATGTTTTATATTGGTTGCTCAAAAAAAAAAAATCTATGTCCACTGTATTCCTCTAATCATAAGGAATCTCAAAACAAATGACCACTATATTCCTCTGTTCAGTAAATCCTATGCAAGGTCGCCATTTGTTACGTCCTGGGATATATAAACACTGAACTCTTTCTATAGGACTAGGTATGCGGCAACAAGCAACAATGGAAAACGCTAGATCCAACCCTTATCTATAAACCCAGGCAACAAACCACCCTAAACCGTCAAGAGTCCTGCCTGGACAACAAGGTATCCTATGACTCGGTTACAGGGTGCACACACTATAGACTGCTGATAGTCAAGCAGGCTATATAAAAGATCACACAATTAAGTTGACTTAACACCTTAAGAGCGGCCTATGCGGTTTATTTATATGTACCGCCCAGCGGGGTGTTTTTAGCCAAAATAGGGCTGTTTACGTGATCATTTTCATGCCTAAATAAGACCCAGAACGTAAAATAAGTATCTATCCCTGAAAGGGTATAAACAGAGCTTTCGAATGACACCATAACGATCCTTTTATGATGGCTAGTTTTCTTGCAATAACCGTGCAATGCGAGTGCAAAAAGCATGTAATTAGCCACTTTCCCGATACAATTCCTTATATAGCGAGTGAGAGAGGGAGGAGGGAGCTGGGATTCGTGTCAGTATGTTCGCCGCGGTGGTCTGGAGCAGTCATACGCTCGCTACTCTCCTGCCACCACTTGTCTCTCTCTCTCAGCAACATTACGTGCTGAAATTGCCACTCGACCTATGTCGAGCGCCGCCACATAGTCCAGCTTTATTTAACTCGACTTATGTTGCTCGCCGCTAATTAAGGGTTAAAGCTTCAAGGAAAAGATAGATAACGGAATTAAATTGCAGAAACAATTAAATAACAAACTAGAAGAAAGTACATTTAACGTTACATTAATTAATACAACTAATCACCCCTGCGTGAAAGAAGGTGAAAGCAAACAGTCCTCAAAACATCGTACAGGTAGACAAGATGCAGGTTTCTAAACTGCATGCGGCTACTGTAGGATCTGATGCTTAGCAAAGAAAGTGTTACGTTACGAGCGGGGTTCGAACCCATAACATAAAGAAACATTCCACTAAACACCACAAAACGAAGACTTATTATTTAGCCCCACAAAATGCGGAAAATATGACTATCAGTTTCAGTCAAGAATAAGTGGTATGTTAAACTTCCACAAAAACTAGCAACTCTCTTTGTAGTCACTAAAACCTTGGTAGGTGAAAAGATGTGGCAAGTTCATAAAATATCAGTTGATATCAAATGGCTGTTTTAGCCTAAAAACCCCAAAGTTATTCCTTTCTTATCACTCGTTCAGAATTAGTTATCTTTAGTTACTTTGACTTAGATTTATCCCAACAATCAAAAGAATATATTAGCATATAAAGGTAAAATGTAAAGAGTATGTAATATATAATTATAATTTATTTAAATGATTAATTATACACAAAAGTTACTTCTAGTGAAAATATCAAATTTGAGAATCATTGATGTGAAATAATAAAGAAACTCTTAAGAGAAATAATACATAGTTATATCAATAATAGTTATATAAATACCCTCCAAGAGAGTAAGTGAAAGCAATCAATAAACATAGAAAAAATCCTAGGCGATACTTATTCAACTCATGGGGATTCTTTTACAAACGAACTCAGGGCAGGGCAGCTTATGATGGTGGTGGATAATACACTACCTGTGGTTACGGTACTAGCGGTTTATATACCCTTAGCGCACCTGGCTCTGATACCAACTTCTCTAACTGTATTAATCTCAACTCATCATATACTTGCTGAATTAAAGTATTACTTTTACCAAGAACTCTATGATATAATCTTGTAAAAATTACTTATGATTAGAAAAGCCAAATACATTATTACCTAGTTATAATCAATATGATTCGTAAGTCAGGCAACGAAGAAGAGCAAGGGGGTTGGAAGAATGGGGGGAGAATGAATAGTGTCTCCGACGTTCCAAAGTTAAGCCTCAAGAGTCAGGAGGCGGGGAAGATGGCGTCTGGAGGGGAGGTCCCACTAGCTTCTCCCTCTACTAACACCTCTTCTACCTCACCTATCATGCATGTAACCCCCCCAAATGACCCCACAAACTCTGACTGCCCCACAGACAACGATCAATGGTTAGATAGTGCCTTCCATTCTCGTAATAACGCAAAATCATCCAAAATACATAGGCGGCATGGTGAACAACAAACCCCAGCGGTAAGCCCAAACATTGCTGGTAAGTACCCCTCACGAACTTTTCATACCATACTAGTCAAACCCAAAGATGCAGCATTCTTCTCCAAGGACACAAAGTACCTCGAGTTCTTCAAAAACATTGAACAACATCTCCACATTACTGCCCTGAACGTACGATTAAACAAAGATAAGGGCATACTGGCAGTGGACACTGACACTGAACTTAGCACCTCAGTAATAGAAAATGCTTTACAAACCACCAACATCGGACAATGGGAAGTTACAGTGTCCTTACCTAGGGATAACCAGCAACTTTCCCACAGTATCATAAGCATCCCCACCTACATAACTGTAGAGGAAATCACCAGCAGTCTACTAGAAACAGAAATAGGCCTAGATAGCAATATAGTCGATGTCATTAGATTTACAGATAAAATTTATAGTACTGGGGAGCTGTGCCCCTCAAAAAGAGTGCGGATCACTTCTCGATCCCCCCTCCCCACAATTATCAAAGTTGCCACTTTCCAGCGCACTGTCACCCCCTACACCCTACCGCCCCTCAGCTGCAGGAAGTGCAAAAGATGGGGCCACATGACCAAAAACTGCCGAGCAACATCGATCCGTTGCGCCAAATGCGCTCAACTACATCCAACCAGTGAATGCACGAGCACAGAATTCAGATGTCCAAACTGCGGCGGAGACCACCCATCCACCTCAAGCATCTGCCCAGAATTTGTAAAGGCAAAACACCAAAATAACCCTCAGGGAGCCAGTACTACGAATAAAATCCAGGAACAAGTTGCATCAGTACCGGTACCACTAGCAAGGGAACAAGGTGCATCAGTGCAAACTGTGCAACCAGAATACCGTCCGCTAGTGGGAAACAAGCCTAGCCCTCACCCCAGCACATCATACTCCCATGTCTTACAGAATCAGAACCCCACAACTAGGACATCCCACAATTATCTAACAAACTTTCCCACCCACCCACAACACAACTCAAACACTAGGCCACAAGCACCAAACCCCAAAGACCAAGGCAAGCACATACACATAATTAACACCATAACATCATTGCCAATGGAGGAGCAGCTACACATAATGGCCTCCATCATCAGCAACCTCCAACATGCTGTACAAACAAAAAATAATCGCACTGATACAGATGGTGGACCATCTTCCACCAACATAACCATACCGCCACCCTCACAACAACCAGACCCCCCACAAATGCCTTGCCAAGTCCCTCCACCAGGCCCAAAACCCCCCCTACCACACTCATCACATACTACAGCCATAACTATAACAACATCATCAACACCGACACCACCTGCAACCACAACTATCACAACACCTACAGTACCAGTAGCTACAACAGTCACAGCACCATCAACACTGGAGGCTACAACTGCAACAGCCACAACACCACCAGCACCAGTAGCTACAGCTATCACAACACCACCAGTAATGGTAGATGCAACTAGCACAAGTTGCACAACACCTCCAGTACCGGTAGATACAACTACCGATACCACAGCACCACCAGTACTGGCACCAAATACATCAGCCCATACAGCTTCACCCACCCCACAACCATCACCAGAGTGCACGATGACCCAAGTCAACTCAACAGAGCAACAGCCCACGGAACAACAACAACAAATAATAACTGATACTGGTACCAGTACTGGGAATACCAGCCAACTCAAGAGCATCCCAACCGAAAATAGCCTAAATGAAAGTAACAAAACACAAACAAATACAAGCGACAGTAAAAGCCAAGGCCAACCAAACCCCACCATCAAAACGGCAGATTTTCAGCACCCAAAAAACCCCAAAACAACACCACCCATACCCAGACCAAACATCCATCATCACCACCTCAGGATAACCGCCACAGAAACCTCAGAAACACCAACAAAAAACGTTAGTAACTATGGCTCCACTCCAAGTAATGACATGGAACACCAAGTGCCTTAAAACATCATTGTCAGAACTAAAAAACTACTTAAGAACAAAATCCCCACATGTAGCAATTATAACAGAAACCTGGCTAAGTGACAAGTATAAACCCAACCTTAAACCCTACATCAGCATAAGGAAAGACAGAGTAGGGAGACCAGGAGGAGGAATCTTGCTGCTAACCAAACACGAACTCTCCGCAAAAGAAATAAAACTCAGGCCATTCCCTAATGGAACACTAGAAATCCTAGCTGTCTCATTCCCATATATAAAAAACACAACTATCCATCATTGGAACATATAATCCAGGGGGTTCTATATCACATCAGGAGCTGACTCATTATATCCAACAAGTACCCACACCCTTCATGGTGATAGGCGACCTAAATGCCAACCACCCCTCCTGGAGCAGAGGCATAGCCAATACAGCAGGGAACGACATATTTAGCTACGTCCAAAACAGCAACTATAGCCTACTATCAGAACCTTTCATCCCAACATACTTCAACCTACAAACGAACTACAGCTCCACCATCGACATATGCCTTGGCTCGGGAATCCTTTCCCCAGAGGTAAGATCCAAAGTAGGGCCAGACCTGGGCACGGACCACCGGCCCCTACACATAGAGTTCACAAACTTCAGCCCACCTATATACCCCATTACCCTACCCAAATGGCGTATCCCCCCAAAGTTCAACTGGAAGACCTGGGAAAATACTGTACAAAATCCAGATGGCAACCATACAGACCCCAACGTCATGCATACAAAAATGACCGAAGCAATAGATACAGCAGCCTCACAACACTTCAAACTCACGTCAGGACTCCCATCCAACAAAATTCTGAGACCCTGGTGGACCGAGGAATGCTCCAGAGCTGTAGCGACACGAAGAAGGGCTATCCAAAAACAACGAAGGTCTAAATCACTGCTGAATTGGATCCAAGTTAAAAAAACTACAGCTTTTGCCACAAAAACAATCCGATCAACCTGCAAATCCTCCTGGAGAGAATACTGTAGCAACATAAACCATGACACCCCAATTTCAGAAGTCTGGAATAGATTCCGCAGCATCACAGGACGACCCTCCTTCCCATCATTCCCCTTCACAATAGATGGAGAGATGTGCCTTTTACCCAAAGACAGAGCCGATGCAATAGCTACCCGCATACAAAATAACCAACACCAGGAACCCCCAGATGACCAAGAAGAAGCCAACAGGATCAGTAATGAGATCACCATAGCTACACATCGTCCTACACAAATGAACAAGCCCTTCACCACTTCTGAAATGCAAACCGCACTAGCCCACCTCCCAACAGGCAAAACAGCAGGACATGACCGCATACCATACGAGTTTATCAAATACCTACCACCAACAATGCACACCCAACTGCTTCACCTTATCAACACAACATGGACACAAGGCAACGTCCCCAAGGACTGGAAAAACGGTATCATCCTGCCCTTCATTAAACCAGGAAAGGACCCCTGCCTTTCATCATCGTACCGACCAATCAGCCTCCTGCCTAGCATAAGCAAGCTGGCAGAAAGAATGGTCCAGACAAGACTCTCCTGGCACCTTGAAAACAATAACCTCATCCCCTCCTCACAAGCCGGCTTCAGACCTACCTGTTCTACATTAGACCAGGTACTTAACCTGGAACAGGTAATACTATCAGCCCTTTCAAGCCAAAAGACCTGTATCGTAGTATATTTAGATCTCTCCTCTGCTTTCGACACCGTTCCCCACGATCTCTTACTGCTGAAACTATCCAGAATGGGAATAAAAGGACACATGCTGCAATGGTTAAAGTCTTCCCTCTCCAACAGAACAAACCAAGTATTCATCCAAGGCCAGATGTCTAAGACCATAACAACAAAAAAAGGATTACCACAAGGATCCTCACTCAGCCCCCCCTTATTCGACGCGTACCTGTCGGACATGCCAAACATAAACCCAGCAAAAACAATACAATACGCCGACGACATAACAATATACGCCTCAGACCATAATCCCCAAATAGCCGAACAAAGGATTCAGGACGCCCTCAACATCCTAGGGAACTGGACTAATGAATCAAAACTAAGTATCAACCCAACCAAATCGCTATACCAGATCTTCACGAGAAAGAAAAACTACAGACCTCCAAGATTCACGCTTAATGGAGAAGATTTGCTTCCTACACAGAGCCACAGATATCTCGGAGTAATTTTTGATGCTCCACTCCTCACTTGGAAAGACCACATAGACTACCTGATATACAACACCAACCAAAGACTGAACATCATGAAAGCAATCGCAGGCACAACATGGGGTGCAGACGCCACAACCCTCCGAACATTCTACATAGCATACATCAGAAGTAAACTTGACTACTGTGCCCAAGCATTCGCCTCAGCCGCACCGACCCAT
Source organism: Paralithodes platypus (assembly GCA_032716605.1). Classification (NCBI taxonomy): domain Eukaryota; kingdom Metazoa; phylum Arthropoda; class Malacostraca; order Decapoda; family Lithodidae; genus Paralithodes; species Paralithodes platypus. Next base: position 7,118,753 of record CM064492.1, read on the forward strand.
CTTCATAAACTGGAGGTGGTACAGAATTCAGCAATGAGGATCATAATGGGGGCCCTTAAATCAACCCCGGTGGCCAGCCTTCAGTGTGAAGCAAATCTAATCCCACTCCACACCAGAAGGGATATACAGTGTGCCACCTACTTCTCAAAAATCTATGCTGCCCCACCTTCCCACCCATTCTCTGCATCTCTCCGCAATGTACCAGTACAGCCTCAAGGAGCTCCCATCCATAAAGCACCCTTCCGAGAGCGCGTAGGGCAAATTATACATAGAAAATCACGCATATTCCTTGGTTGCCACTCAACCCCCATGGTACCACCAGTCCCACCATGGGAATACATCCCACCCACAGTCCAGACAGACCTCATCAACTCAACAACCAAGAAAAACAACTCGGCGGAGCTCAAGCAAGAGTTCCTCGAAGTCCTCCACACCCAGCACCAAAATTCCACCCACGTATACACAGATGGATCACGCATCAGTACCAGTAATAACAACAGCAAATCTGTGTCTTCAGCATTATGGATCCCAAAATTTCACCTTACCATGGGATGGAAGCTACCCAAACAAACCACAGTGTTTACAGCAGAGCTCTATGGACTCCTCCGTGCACTTGAGATCATCAACACCCTCCCAGTAAGTGCCTACACCATTTGCTGTGACTCCAAAAGTGCCATACAAGCCATCAACTATAACACCAAGACAAACAAGGAAATAGTATACCCTATGATCCAACTCCTCACCACCCTCCACTCTCAAGGATATACAATATCCCTCCAATGGGTACCCAGCCACATTGACATCCTCCATAATGAAATAGTGGATGGACTAGCCAAAGGGATGCACTCCTTCCACCTAACAACAGTCATACCCTACACCACAACCGACCGGACGAACATCCTCAGAGAAGACGTCCTCCAAGACTTCAAGGAAGAGTGGAAAATAACCATAGCTGGCACACAATACAGTAACATCAAGTCAGAGTGGTCAGTGTGGAAACACTCCATCTACAAGAACAAAGCCTTAAACACCGCGGCTCTCCGCCTCAGAACAGGACACACCAGACTGGGAGGGCATATGTACAGGATGGGACTGCAAGCAAATGAAAATTGCCCGTACTGCCTCACACCTGAGACAGTGGAGCATTATCTACTCCACTGCCACAGACATTACGGTGCCCGCACCCACCTCAGAAGTGTAGTAACCCAACAAGGAGGAACATTCAACATCAAGCATATCCTAGGTGGAGGAGACCTACCACAGCACAGTAAACATGTCATCGCATCAGCCCTAGGAACCTACATCAGAACAACAAACAAAATCACAAGCATATAAAATTACCATCCAACTGAATCTGTACTATACCACCACTGATCATCATCATCATCATCTCTGACCTCACCCTCACCTTGACTTGAATCACACAGTACACATAGAGCAGTACTGTACTGTACTACAACTGATCATCATCATCTCTGACCTCACCCTCACCTAGACTTAAATCACCCTGACCTCAAAAGACAACGACAAACTTACCCCCCATATACAGTACAGTAGTATAAAATCCACCTTTACTATCTCTCCTAACCACTATTATACTAACAATTGTTCTTTTCACCCCTCCTAAAACGCCTGTGCAGTAATCTGGAGACACCACAACCCTCCAAGCAAACTGCACATTTAAACAATAAGAAGAAGAAGAATAGGGTTACGAGTGTAGGACGATAGGGGGTAGAATGGAATGTGAACGAAAGGCGGGGGGGGGGGGGGGGGGGGGGGGGAGTCTGCACGAAGCCTCCCGAGACCACCTCACTAGTTATTGTACACTCCTGAACAAAAATATCTTCCTATATGAAACTAAGCTGTCTACAGGTCGAATTAATTATACCTGGCTCATAACCTTGCATACGATGTTCAATCATAAATAATTAAAGATCGTACCCACCATAACAAGCACAATACCTCAATTACAACCAGTGACACTTGAATGAAATAGAAATCCCTAACACCTCCCTCACAAAGAGATTTATAAGAGAAGCGAAACTAAATCTAAACCCAATGCAATAATTTTAAACCTAATACCATACACCAAACCATAAACCAAAACCAAAATCACATTAACAAACATAAAAATTATTGCTGGCAAAATAGCTCAAACAACTAAAATTGTTCTCATTCAGTTCCGGAACAACATGTCCGCGATAATATTGGTCTTTCCCTTTATGTGGTGAATTTCAAGGTTATATGCCAAGCACCATCTCATAAACCGCTGATTCGAGTTTTTCATTTTATACAAGAATTTCAGGGGGTTGTGATCAGTAAACACTTTCACGGGAAAATGTGAACCACTAAGATACTGTGACGTTAACCACTCTGTTAGAACCGCATGGCTTGTCCTACAGTGACTCGCTAGGATCGCCAGGGCAGTGGATGGGGCTACAGTTTATGTATTAGAGTGTGCTTTATTTCATATGAAAGCTCGTGTCATGGGCAGTCCAGAAAGGCTCTTTGTTTTCACCCATGTACAGGCTTTATATATTTAATTGTAAAGTATATGTTTTATCATTAACTAGTAATGATGGGATCTGGGAGAGAGAGAGAGAGTAGAACAGAGTGAGAGGGAGCGCGCAGTGTTTTTGTCCCGCTCAATGACGTCACGGCTGGCTGCCTCGTGGGGGTTGGTGGAGAGAGGTCCTTACCATGCTGCTATCTCCCTTGCAAGTGGCTAGAGGACTTGTAACCACATTTTTCCCACGCACCTCGAGCTAGTGCGAGTATATATACAGTTCCTCGCCACTCTCTCCCTCAGATCTGGTTTCTAGAACGCATCTATATCATCCCTTGCTACCTGTCCTCTGCTCCGCACCTGAGAATCTTTTCCTCTGCCTATCTCTCTCTTTTTTCATATCTTTCACCACCTTTTTATTAATATTATACCCCCTCTGGTTAACTATGCAAAATCAGCTTCATGCTGGCCAGTTGTATTGTGCGTTAAGGTCTGATATAACCCCTGTATGTTAGTTGTTAAGATAAGTGGATCACGAAGCATTGGTTGGCATTCATATTGTTTAGTACTGCTTCCTTTAATTATTAGTGTTCTGCTGGATTAGATAATGCTAGACTAGGAGTCTGATATTATAAGGTATTGTTTCCTATGAGTGCTGGCTTTAGGAAAAAGCTGCACGACATACCTGAGAACTGGAGTTGATTGAGTAAATTCTAGTCTGTGTGCCATTGAGAGTAGAGCATGCACGAGTGAGGGTTTTTTGCCTATACCATTCTGCACTGTTCTAGTCTCGATTGTTTGTCTTTGAGGTACGCCAGGAGAACGCTTAATACTTCGGTATTAAGGTTTCTCAAGAGAGCTACCCTTCCCTATAACGTAATATTTGACGCACAGACTTGAGATTTGCACTAGGCTATGCGGCATGCCATGCGCACCAGTATCTCGTATCATTGACTCTAGCTAGACTTTATCAGTCACTGTAGACATTAAGTATATTAACCTAATTACTCTTTTTTTTATGCATACCCATTTATGATTACACAAGCATTTCGCAGCCTAGTTTGATGTATTGAGACACAAACGACTTAGGCTCTTTTTGTTGATAGGAATACTGCATTGTCGTGGCGATTATTATTGTTGTAGCGTTTAGGATATTCTTGGCCCCGACTGCATTGTGTATTCTGCCTTTTCGTGTGCATAGCCTGCACGAGCATTGTTCCGCTGCCTGCCTTTTTGGGTTCCATTTCCGATACAAGCATCTTTAAGCATCTAACATTTAAAGAAGATTCCTTGTTAGTGTTGAAGGACTTTAGTGCACTTTCTTTCATGCAGGAGTGCCTGACATTTATTGATTAAAGTAACGTAAGCTGTAACTTCTCTTACCACCTTACTTTGCATACCATAACCAAGCACCTTCGGTTATAGGTAGTAATAGGCTGTTTTCACATAACATTAAGCCTAGAGTAGACGCACATTTATTGAGAGTTTGACAGCCTATTATTGCATATAGAACTCTGTAGAGTATATGTGTTCTTTGTTCACTGGGAATATACATCAGAGGTTGGAGCTAGCGCTTTCCGTTGTAACATTTATGCCATTACTAATCCAATGAATAAGAGCCCTGATATATTTGAACCCCAGTCGTAACAAATGGCGACCTTACCTAGGATTTGGTGAACCTACATTTATTAGCAGGGAACATTTGTTGTTTTGGAGAATATTTTGCGGGGAGCAGCAAGAATATTTTTTTTTTTGCAACATAGTATAGCCCTTGAGTATTTCCGAGAATTTTTGTGTGTATATTGAGGTATAAGAGTTTGGGGTGCTTCTTTTCTGAATATTGTGGCGAGAAATTTTTGTGAGCATCATGTCTTATACCGGATCAGAGGAGAATGGAGACACAGTACGTCATGTCGAGGAACAGCAGCATGATGAAATGGTTAATCAGGTGAACTGTGAGGAGGATGCTAGGATATTTTTGCAATGGCCTGTTACTGCCGAGCGGTTGGAGGGTATGAATCTGTACGGTCTTCAATGCCTGGCCACAGCTATCGGTCATGCGGTTACTAGCAGCATGACCAGGGATAACTTGATAACGTGTGTACTGGGCAGGGTGACTGGTGAGCGAGATGGGTTGAGTGCTCAGAGCCCTTCGGCCATGCTTCCCCTACACTCGACTCCCAGCCATCCCAGTAGTTTGCCGACCCCGGGTACGCTTCCGCAGTTGGGTGGTGACTGGCAGGGTGGGTTGCCCCTGGGGGGACCACCAGTAATTTCAAAGATTGTAGCACCTTCACCTCCTCAAGGGTTATCTCCAGAATTATTGCTTCAGCTCGAATTAGCTAAGATCGAAGAGAGAAAGGCTATCAGGGTATGTGAGCTTCAGCTTCAGCATCAGCAGCACATAGAGCTAGCAAAAATCCAAGCGGATTTAGAGTCGACTAGGTACTGTGCCGACATGGACGTAGAGAAGTCGCGAGTAGAGGCAACGGGACAGCGACTTGGGGCTGGTAACCGTGTTCATGAGCAGTCTCTCTCGCACTTATTGAAACTGGTTCCGGTGTTTGATGAGAGTGGTGTAACAGAATTTTTCACACGCTTTGAGAAGAAGTGCCAGGAACACCAGTGGCCAGCGAATAAATGGGCAGCACTTGTATCCTCTAGATTAATAGGCAAGGGTCTTAAAGCCTACGATGCGTTACCTTTGGAGTCATGTATTGTGTATGAGGATCTCAAGGAGGCTGTCCTGAGGGCTTACGAACTGCAACCAGAAACGTACCGTTTGAAGTTCCGGGGTGTAACTAAGGGAAGAGATAGCACCTTTTTGGAACACGCCCGGGACTTGTCCGATGCTATGGGGAACTGGCTCCGATCTGAGAAGGTCACAACATTTGATGAAATTAAGCAGTTAATGATGTTGGAGCAGTTCTTTAAGAGCACGGGCGGTGATCTAACTTTGAACTTGAAGGAGAAAAACCCAAGAACTCTAGTCGAAGCAGCAGAAATGGCTGATCGACGGCTGTCGTTGATTCGGGGTTGCGGGTCCTCACAGAAGTACGATGTAAGTGCTAAGGACCGTTATCCTCCCCCTCCCCGTAACAATGACACATTTAAACAGAAGAGCCATGAAACTAAAACTGAATCCAGACCTTACACCACACCGTATGTGAAAAGTCAGGGGCCTTTTTTTTTTTTTTTTTTTTTAAGAGACAATGAACGGAGGAAGGAAAAACACAGATAAAACAAAAAGGTCCATGTGCCTAAAGGCATCCTCCATTCATAAATGTTTTGTAACAACTGGATTTAAACATGTGTAGATTGTAAGTTTGTGGAAAGCAATTCGAGGGAAGTGAATTCCAAAGAGTAGTAGCTCTGGGGATAAATGAATTCTGATAAGCAGAAGTTCTGCATTGTGGAGGAGAAAGTGTAAATTCATGGGCGCTCTCTGCTGCCCTAGTTCTACGGGGAAAGATGTGGAGGCGGCACAATTGAAGCAAGTTCCTCGGAACAATTGCTGTGAAAATATCTGTAGAATAATGCAAGGGATGCAACGTTTCTTCGTATGGATAATGCAGGAAGGTCCTGTGTGATTGCAGGGTTATTGATTAATCTAATAGCTTTATTTTGAATTTTGTCCAACTGCCTCAATGCAACCACTCCACTTCCACCCCACAGAGGTGAACAGTAATCCATCTGAGAACGCACATGACTTTTATATATCATGGCCAACTGCTCATCAGTGAAGAATTCTCGAACTCTGTATCGGAGTCCCAGTTTTTTAGAGGCATTCTTAGCAATGCTTCTAACATAATGTGTCCAGCTCAGGTTAGTAGTTAATGTTACACCGAGAATGTCAATACTAGGGGAAGTGGGAATATTTACATCATTAACAAATATATGGGAGTCAGTGAGATTGTGTCGGTTAGAAAATTGAATGTATTTGGTTTTCTGTGCATTAAAGGAAACTAGATTCTTTTGTCCCCATCCATTAATTCTAGAAAGGTCCTGGTTCAGAGAAATTGCAGTGTTTATTTTTGAATTTATAAGATCGGGTTGGGTGAAAGAATTGGTAAATGTGAAGGAACTGTGGAGTGTCGAGTCATCTGCGTAGGAATGTATTGGATTATGAGTGGTAGATATGAGATCATTGATATGAATGATGAACAGAATTGGGGCCAAAACTGATCCCTGGGGAACACCAGCATTTATTGAGTGAAATTGAGAATAAAGGCCATCTACCATTACACGTATTTTTCTGTTATGAAGATAAGAAGAAATTAGTGGAACTAATGATGCAAGGCCGTAGTGTGACATCTTCGACAATAAGGATTGATGCCAGACTCTATCAAATACCTTTGATATATCCAGTGCTATTGTATGTGTTTCACCATGTTGGTCTGTAGCTTGGTTGATTTGATGCGTAAGAAGGCAAAGCATGTCTGCAGTTGATCGACATCGTCTAAAACCATATTGCCTATCACTGATTAATTTATTATTCTCAAGATGCTTAATTATGTGATTATTTAATATAATTTCAAAGACTTTACCAAGAGTGGAAGTTATAGCTATTGGTCTGTAGTTTGATGGATCTGAAGAGGCACCTTTTTTAGGAACTGGATGGATGTTTGCTTCTTTCCAGGGTACTGGGAAGCATGAGGTATGAGTACACAGACGGAAATTTTTTGCCAATACAGGAGCGAGCACCAAGGAGCAATTCTTAACCCGGGAACTGTGGGGAGACTCTTAAGAGTTCCCCCGGCGGACTGCGGGGAGACTCTTATGAGTGAGTGAAAAAAAAAATCAACTTTTGATATCGAAAAAAAAAAAAAAAAAAAAAAAAAAAAAAAAATTATTTTTTTTTGGCCCCTGGGCCATGCAAAATCTCAGTCCTCTACCTCCCCTCCTTCCCCACTTTCCTCCTCTCCTTCAGTTATCACCTATTTTCCCTGTTATTCCCTTATTCTGAGGTATATTTTCGTGCTAACATTAGCGAGTTGCAAGCAGGGTGTTGTCATCCCTGATGGCAAGCGAGTGCAAGAGAGAGAGAGAGAGTATCGATCGACTGTGTCTCAGTGGCCTTGGGGGAATTGGCGGGAAAGCAGTTTGCCTCACCCATACATTATACAACTCGCGGGCTATATCTCCGATTTTGACCATCCAAACGCTGTTTTCACTCGTTTTATTGTTGTTTCAGGTTAATACCTTTATAATCAACCCATAATAGGCGCATATGGATAAGTATTAATGCTATTAATGGCACAATGAATATTTTAGTGACGGAAACACCTCAAATACGTCAGCACAGGGGGACGTTTCCAATTACCCCCATGCGCACTTCAGAGGTTAAGTACTATTGGAGGAATTTCATCTGGACCAGGAGCCTTATCTACTGAGAGATTCTGCAAAATAGTTTTGACATGTCTGGTGTGGATCTTAAGGGAGGGAATTTCAGGCGAATTAAAATTAAGTACAGGGACATCTTGATTTATTTCATCTAAGGTTGAGTTGGTGGAGAAAATATCCGCAAGAAGGTTAGCTTTACCTCGTGGGTCACTTACAAGATTGCCAGTCGGAGATTTTAATGGGGGAATGGATGAAGCAGTAGTGAAGTTGGATTTAAATGAGTTAAGAGTAGACCAAAATATTTTGTTATCATTTGGATTATTTAGAAGTTTATTTGCCTGCTTGTGGAGAAAGTTTGATTTAGTTAGGTTTAATACAGTTTTGGCATGATTTCTGATGTTTCTAAAGTAATTAAAGGCTTCATGAGTTTTTGATCTTGTGTATGCATTGTAGGCTATTACTTTTTGTTCAGTTACTCTAGCACAATTATGGTCAAACCATTTAGGTGAATTAGATCTTTTAATGTAATTTTGATGAGGAATAAAAGTTTCCATTCCAATTTTTACAAAATCTTGTATGTGGCTCAAGGTGGAGTGTGCATCATTAGAAAAGAAAGAGGTCCAGGGAATATCAAAGAAACCTTGAAGACCCTCCCAGTCTGCCCTATCGTAATGCCATTTAGTCACCAAAACAGGTTCAGAGTGGGAAGGTGGTAGGTGATAGACAGGTGGCCTGTATCAGACAGTGATCAGAAGATCCAAGCGGGACCTCACTGTAACATCATAATTTTCTGAATTGGTTGTTAAAAATAAGTCCAGTAGGTGGGAATTATGATTAGGATTATCTGGTACACGGGTGGGTTGGTTGACTAGTTTAGTGAGATTAAATGAGTCTGCAAATAGCTCACATTCAAGACCAGCATCATCAGTCCTGGCTGAATGAGTGAGCCATTCAACATTATGGATATTAAAATCACCCAACACAGTGATTTCAGAAGAAGCATTTAAGTTGAGGACACGGAGTTGTGAGGACAGAGAATCAAAAAGACTTTGCTCTGGAGGAGTATTTGGGGAACGGTAGATGCAACATATGTATTTAAATTTACCAACAGAAATTAATTTGTATATAGAATAATCAAAATAGGGACAATTGAAACTAGTAACCTCCTCCAGGGCAATTTCAGATTTTGCGAAGCAACATACACCTCCTTTAGGTCTGAAATTTTGGAGCAGTTGATAACCTGGAAAATTAAATCTAGACGTGTCAGATGTGGATGTTACTTGAGTCTCTGTCAAAAAAAGGAGAGTAGGGGATTCTGCTTGAAGAAATTGGTGTACAGAATTGATGTTAGAGTGAAGTCCCCTTATATTGCTAAAGAAAAGCTGCACCGACGAGCAGCTTTGGGACGTTGCAATGCTCTTGACACAGTCGCATGATGACGACCGGAAGGGCCCTGTGTCAATGACCCAACCCTGCCGGGGGTGGATATCCGAGGGACCACCAGGTTTGCTCTTAACAATTGTACTGCCATATTTATTGGGTAAGGTGTATGGTGTTACATGTATGATATGTAGTGGGAAGAGTAGTGTTTTATGGATAGAGGATAGCAATGTAGGGCAATGTCGTGAAGTTGGATGTGTATGTTATATAAAGAGGGTTTTCCTGATACCCCTGATGTGTGAGGCAGAAAGATATGTATCCAGCTACCAAGGCCTGGGAGAGAAAATGGAATTCAGGCTATTCCCTGAGTCTCCCGAAACCTTGGCGGTAGTACTTCCCTGGGCGCCCCGGGGCTGCCTACCCCTACTACCTACAAATCACAGTATAAGCCGAAACCGAAATTTATGTGTTTTAGTTGCCACCAGGAGGGTCATAAGGCAAATGAGTGCCCTAGTCGACCTCCTCCGGCAGCCGTGTCTTTTGCTCACGGCATTGGAGTGTTCAAGAGGACATCGGAGTGTTCAAGAGGACATCGGAGTTTGTTAGAGGCATTTCTTCCGAGGTAAATACACTGCCAGTGCAGAAGGATCCGGAAGGCTTATTCCCTGTCCGTGATGCCTTTAGTGACCACAGGGGACTCGGTTGTGTGGAGTGGGGGGGTAGAAGACATGAGGTGAGAATTTTGCGTGACACTAGGGCATCGCAAACACTGTTGAGAAATTTCACTGGTAAACCTGTCAATACGGCGCGGGTGGTTGTGGTTCAGGGAGTTAATGCGACAAGGTCATACCCGCTTGTAAGAATGAAGGTGGAAGTTGATGGTGTGACTCGGGACCTGGATGTAGGAATTGTGGAGAAGTTACCTGTTGGGGGCGTCGACCTCCTTCTTGGCAACGACTTTGCGGGGCCTACTTCTGAGGCTCCACCCTTAGTCGTTGTCGAGAAGCCGGCCGACGTGAGTAGGGAGGAGCAGGAGTGGGTTGAGAAGTGTCCGGTGCAGCCTATGGCGTGTGTTGTCACCGGAGATTCTGCATCCAGGGAGTCACATTCTGGTCAACAGTCTTTAGATCAGCGGAGGAAGGGTACCGGGAAGGGGTTGAAAGTTGATGCGGTTGAGAGTTTGGTATCAACGGACCTTCTCGGGGACTCATAATTAGGACCACATTTCGAGTCTGGAGAAGACCCAGTAACTGTTCCTGAAGGGGCAGAGGATGGGCTTAAAAAGACGAAAGAGTTGAAGGATGACAGTGATGCACAGTCGGGAGATGTAGCAACAAGGTACCCTGACGCGTACCCTATGAGAAATGGGTCGGCGAAGACGGTGGTCCGAAGCTTACTAGTGTATTTTTCCCGGTATGGTTACCCGCAGGGGATTCAGTCAGTCCAGGGACCCAACTTCACTTCTAGCCTCTTGGTTCAAGCAATGCCGCAGCATGAGATTGTTGGGGTTGTGTCATCTGCGTATCATCCGGAGAGCCAGGGTGGGTTAGAGCGATGGCACTCAGCCTTGAAATCTGTGCTTCGTTGTTGTTGCTTTGAGAGTGGGAGGGATTGGGATCTTGGCCTGCCATGTGTTGTTTTTGCTGTGTGGGAGGTACCTGGGGAGAGTTTGGGATTCAGCCCTAATGAGCTCGTCTTTGGACACCGTGTCAGAGGGCCTCTCCATATGGTTGAAGAAGTATGGGAGGGCGCAGAAAAACCTTGTTCTATGCTCAAATGTGTCCTCAACAGTCGAGAACGGATGTTGCGCAGTCTGGAGTTGGCTGGCCGTAATTTGACTAGCTCTCAGGCCCTCAGGAAGGACAGGTACGACCTCAAGGTTGAACTCAGGGAGTTGCACGTGGGTCAGGAGGTGTTGATTCTACTGCCCCTTGTAGGTCACCCCTTATCCGCGAAGTACGCTGGTCCTTATAGGGTGGTGGAGGAGCTATCAGACCTGGATTACTTGGTAGCCACTCCAGACAGATGGAAGCGCAATCAGTTATGTCATGTTAATCCCATGAAGGAGTATGGGAGGCACCCCCCTGAGCCTCTCACTGTGCCTGTGATGACGTTTAGCAGTCAAGGTGGAGAAGGAGAACGGGACAGTCAAGCTCAGGTGGAGGATAACTGGAAGGATAAGAAGTTCAAATGGGCGCCTGAGTGTGAGAAGGTGTTTAGAGAAGTAAAACACCTGTTGTGCACTCACCCGATTCTCAGGGCCCCTAAATTTAGCCTACCTTTCCAACTAGCAACGGATGCTAGTGGTGTGGGGGCTGGTGCCGTCCTTGTGAAAAAGGACGATGATGGGCTGGAGCATCCTGTTAGTTTCTGCTCGGAGACGTTCAATTCAGCCCAGGGGAGCTGCTCTGTTGTCGAGAGGGAGCTGCTGGCAGTTGTACTTGCTCCGAGGCATTTCGAGGTCTATGTTCCAGCCTATGGTCCGGTCGTTGTAGTTTACCCAGATCATCACCCTCTCGAGTTCTTGGACCAGTTTCACAATCGGAATGTGAGGCTGACCAGGTGGTCACTGGGGTTACTGGTATATAACCTGGACATACGCCATATTGCCGGTTGTGACAACGTGGTTGCAAATGGTTGTTCAAGGGTATATGATCCTGGGTAGATTGACACACGGGTAGCCTCCTGCTTTGGTTTGAATAGTATTTTGCGCTTGGTGCTTGTTGGCTCGCGGTTGTAGCCCAGCGTATTGGGTCGTAAAGCAGGAGTTGAGCGTTTGGTATAGAAGAAAAAACTAGGCTTACACCTATAGTGCAGCCGAAATAAACAAATTATAAACATAAAAATCAAATAAAAACTCCTTCTTTGATAGTTGATTTTTTTTAGTATGTTATAGCAGTAATTCTGAGTTGCACTCCTCTCAGAATGCTGGGCTAGAGAAGGTCGCTCTTGAGGAGCATAACTACATATAATTTAACCTATGGTGTTGGGGAGGGTTATAATTTTGAAAAATGTTTTGTTGAAGAACTGTGCCAGATATTTTACTGCCGCTGGGTGATGGGAAGTGGAGATATAGCATGGGTTCTAACCATCAGATTTTTGTGAGCCTTGGGGCCTCTGAGAAAAATCTTGGGGGGGTGTGACGTTAACCACTCCGTTAGAACCGCATGGCTTGTCCTACAGTGACTCGCTAGGATCGCCAGGGCAGTGGATGGGGCTACAGTTTATGTATTAGAGTGTGCTTTATTTCATATGAAAGCTTGTGTCATGGGCAGTCCAGAAAGGCTCTTTGTTTTCACCCATGTCAAGGCTTTATATATTTAATTGTAAAGTATATGTTTTATCATTAACTAGTAATGATGGGATCTGGGAGAGAGAGAGAGTATAACAGAGTGAGAGGGAGCGCGCAGTGTTTTTGTCCCGCTCGATGACGTCACGGCTGGCTGCCTCGTGGGGGTTGGTGGAGAGAGGTCCTTACCATGCTGCTAGCTCCCTTGCTAGTGGCTAGAGGACTTGTAACCGCTTTTTTCCCACGCGCCTCGAGCTAGTGCGAGTATATATACAGTTCCTCGCCACTCTCTCCCTCAGATCTGGTTTCTAGAACGCATCTATCTCATCCCTTGCTACCTGTCCCCTGCTCCGCACCTGAGAATCTTTTCCTCTGCCTACCTCTCTCTTTTATCATATCTTTCACCACCTTTTTATTAATATTATACCCCCTCTGGTTAACTCTGCAAAATCAGCTTCATGCTGGCCAGTTGTATTGTGCGTTAAGGTCTGATATAACCCATGTATGTTAGTTGTTAAGATAAGTGGATCACGAAGCATTGGTTGGCATTCATATTGTTTAGTACTGCTTCCTTTAATTATTAGTGTTCTGCTGGATTAGATAATGCTAGACTAGGAGTCTGATATTATAAGGTATTGTTTCCTATGAGTGCTGGCTTTAGGAAAAAGCTGCACAACATACCAGAGAACTGGAGTTGATTGAGTAAATTCTAGTCTGTGTGCCATTGAGAGTAGAGTATGCACGAGTGAGGGCTTTTTGCCTATACCATTCTGCACTGTTCTAGTCTCGATTGTTTGTCTTTGAGGTACGCCAGGAGAACGCTTAATACTTCGGTATTAAGGTTTCTCAAGAGAGCTACCCTTCCCTATAACGTAATATTTGACGCACAGACTTGAGATTTGCACTAGGCTATGCGGCATGCCATGGGCACCAGTATCTCGTATCATTGACTCTAGCTAGACTTTATCAGTCACCATAGACATTAAGTATATTACTCTTTTTTATGCATACCCATTTATGATTACACAAGCATTTCGCAGCCTAGTTTGATGTATTGAGACACAAACGACTTAGGCTCTTTTTGTTGATAGGAATACTGCATTGTCGTGGCGATTATTATTGTTGTAGCGTTTAGGATATTCTTGGCCCCGACTGCATTGTGTATTCTGCCTTTTCGTGTGCATAGCCTGCACTAGCATTGTTCCGCTACCTGCCTTTTTGGGTTCCATTTCCGATACGAGCATCTTTATAGCATCTAACATTTAAAGAAGATTCCTTGTTAGTGTTGAAGGACTTTAGTGCACTTTCTTTCATGCAGGAGTGCCTGACATTTATTGATTAAAGTAACGTAAGCTGTAACTTCTCTTACCACCTTACTTTGCATACCATAGCCAAGCACCTTCGGTTATAGGTAGTAATAGGCTGTTTTCACATAACATTAAGCCTAGAGTAGACGCACATTTATTGAGAGTTTGATAGCCTATTATTGCATATAGAACTCTGTAGAGTATTTGTGTTCTTTGTTCACTGGGAATATACATCAGAGGTTGGAGCTAGCGCTTTCCGTTGTAACATTTATGCCATTACTAGTCCAATGAATAAGAGCCCTGATATATTTGAACCCCAGTCGTAACAATACACATTAAACTTATGCACTGCAAAGAGCAAGGCAAAACAGTCTTTTTCAATAGTGCTGTAGTGTTTCTGATAAGGTTTGAGTTTACCGGATGCATAGCAAACTGGATGCAAAATCTCAGCATCACTGTACTGTAACAAAACTGCTCCTACACCAACATCACTAGCATCCACCTGAATTATGAACGGTTTATGAAACTGAGGAGACTTCAGAATAGGTGCATGGACTAATAGGCAACGAATCTTTGTGAATGAAGTTTGGCATTCTGGGGTCCACATAAATTTTCTCTTGGGACTAATCAAGTCTGTTAGGGGGGCAGTGAGGTCAGCGAAGTTGGGTACAAATCTCCGATAGTACCCAGCCATACCCAAGAAGCGCATTACTGCCTTGCGGTCCTGGGGAATAGGCAGTGTTGAAATGGCTTCGACTTTGGCAGAAATAGGGCTGACTTCCCCTTCTCCTACCACGTGACCCAGAAAGATTAGTTTGGCATGGCCGAACTCACTCTTGGCAAGGTTTACAGTGAGTCCCGCCCTGGCCAAGTTGGAGAAGAGACTCTGTAGCTGGTGAAGATGATCCTGCCAGGATTCGCTGTAGACCACAATAACGTCGAGGTAGGCTTGCACGCCCGAGAGGCCATCTGTCACCCGGTGGATTAGTCGCTGGAAGGTGGCGGGTGCATTCACCATACCAAAAGGCATGACGGTGTATTGGAATAGCCCGTCCGGGGTGACAAATGCAGACACTCTCTTGGCCCTCTCCGATAGTTTTATCTGGTAGTAACCCTTTAGCAGGTCAATCTTGGAGATGTACTTAGTTCCTCCCAAACGGTCCAACAGGTCGTCGATCCGTGGTAGAGGGTAGCAGTCCTGGCGGGTGAGTTGGTTTACCCGGCGATAATCCGTACACATCCTAAATGTGCCATCAGGTTTGTCCACGAGTAGGCATGGAGAGGCCCACTCGCTGTCGCTCCGTTCCACCAATCCATGGGCGAGTAGGAAGTCCACTTCCTGTTGAAGTGCCGCACGCTTCTCTGGATTGGCGCGGTAGGGATGTTGTTTGATGGGAGTGGCCCCCTCCATCAGGACCACATCATGTTCCACCAGGGGACACTGCTGGGGAACGTCACCAAACAGCTGTGGAAACTCGGAAAGCAGGTACTCCAAGTCTTCACCTTGGTCAGACAACAAGTGCTGGAATTTTAAATGGGGGTTAGTCAAGAAGTCAGAGTTTTGCAATTTGTTATCAAGAGGCAACTGGATGTCATTATGCTCCTTGATCTTTAGATCCTCTAGTTCACCTTCAAACTGTGCTACTGATTCAAAGTTTAATACCTTATCTGGATCTCTGCAGTGATAGGCTTTCAGCAGGTTAACATGTACTAGTCTTTCGGACTTCCTACGATCAGGAGTTTTTAAAACATAATTCACATTACTTGTTTTCTTAAGCACAACATATGGACCATGGTACTTGCTTTGTAGCGGCTTTTTAGGTATAGGCAGAAAGGCAAGCACTAGATCTCCTGGCTGAAATTCTCTGACAACTGTAGTCTTATCATACTGCACTTTCATTTTATCTTGAGATTTCTCTAAATTGTTCATAGCTAGTTCTACTGCAGATCTCAGTCTAGATTTAAATTGATGCACATAAGTGAGAAGATGTTTATTAGAGTTAGCATTGATCCAAGTATCTTTTAACACTTTCAAGGGACCTCTGACCTCATGACCAAAAACTAGGGAAAATGGAGAAAATCCTAGAGAATCTTGTACCCTGCTTCTTACAGCATACAACACAAAATGGATACCCTCATCCCAGTCCGCATTGTTCTCTTCACAATATTTAGTGAGCATTGATTTGAGGGTCTGATGGAACCTTTCTAATGCCCCCTGGGACTGTGGGTGACTGGCAGTGGAATGGTACTGGTGTACTCCCAACTCTTCCATGGTTTGCTTGAAGAGCTGAGAGGTAAAGTTACTTCCTAAATCAGACTGTACCACACGGGGTATTCCATACTGGGTGAAACATTTACTAAGTGCCTTTACTACATTCTTTGATGTTATACGCCTCAAGGGGAACACTTCTGGATACCTAGTGGTGGAACACATGACAGTCAACAAGTACTCATTTCCACTACGGGTTCTTGGCAAAGGTCCTACACAGTCAATTATGATTTTACTGAACGGTTAATCCGTTACAGGGATGGGATTTAAGGGTGCAGGCTTGATGGGCTGGTTGGGTTTCCCAGCAAGTTGACACACATGACAAGTTTTACAGTAAGACTTCACAGATTGTTTCATCCTCGGCCAAAAGAAATCATTGAGAATTTTGTCATAAGTCTTGTTGACACCCAAATGTCCACCACTAAGGTCATGAGCAATGGAAATGATGTCTACTCTATACTTATGTGGCACAACTACTTGATGCACCTCTTGCCAGGGCTCATCAGCTGGCACATCGGGAGGTCTATTCTTGCGCATCAGGGTACCATTACTTAGATAGAAGCATTGAGGATAGTTTCCTATATCTGACTCTTCCACAGCCCTATCAAAATATATTGCCAGTTCAGGGTCCTGCTTCTGAGCCTCTTTGAGAGTTTCAGAATCAATGGGAATCTTGCTAATATCCTCAGACTCTACATCAGGAAATAGGGAGGAAGTGTCTAGGTCAACACTATCAGGATCAACTTTGTCCTTCTTACTGTGGTGACCAGCCCCACTCCTAGTCACTACACATGAGGGAAACAAATTGGGATACTGACTTTCTAATTGCTTAGTGTTGTTATCAGAGGAGGGAGTGGAGGTAACTATGGGGTCTGGTATCACTTTGCCACCGGCGATATCGTTGCCCATCAAAAAGTTCACTCCTTCTACAGGTAGGGAATCTTGAATCCCAACAGTAAAGTAACCACTAGCTAAATCAGTTTTTAGATACACCCTAGCCAAAGGAACAACAAGACACCCACTGACTCCCTGAATGAGTATACTCTGGCCCAGCAAACAGTCCTCAATACTGGGCACCAATCCTCTTACCAAGAGGCTATGAGAGGCTCCTGTGTCTCTCAAAACATGAATGGGATAGTCAGTGGAAGCGTCAGTAGAGGAAACTGATCCTGTGGAAAGAAAAGGTTGGAACTGGTTAGAACAGCTAGGTGGTATACTAGGGAAAACCTGGTTGTGAGAGCCATCAGAGTCAGAACATGCACTCAATCAACACAGGTGGAGTAGGAGGGGATAATGCTACTCTATTTGGATGAAGTACAAGGGAAGAGGCTAGAACAGCACTAGTCTCTGGTTTACGAGTTTTCTCTTTTAACTTTAATTTGGGACACTCTCTGATAAAATGTCCAGGTTGTTTACAGCAGTAGGCACAAACTAAGGGTCCAGGAGGTTTAATGGAAGAAAGAGAAGTTTTGTTAAATTCCTTTTTATCAGATCCATTGCCCCCAGAAGCTACCCTTGAAACTGGTTGGGAGACACCACCATAACCAGACATACCACCAGTAGATTGGAAACTACCACCATCACGAGGACCAGCACCAGAATGTGGCCGGTTGCCAGGCCCTCTCTGTCCTGTCCTGAAATAAGAATCGCCATGAGTTAATCGATAATTTTCAGCCAAAATAGCCTACAGATTGCACCTCTCTCTCTTGGAGGTAAAGTTTTAAGGGGTAGGGGACTTTGCGGAGAAATTCTTCAAGCACAACTAGCTGGCACAACTGCTCAAAGGTTGTTACTTTACTGGCTCTCAACCAACTCAGAAACTTTCGCTCTTTTTCCTTTACAAATTCTAGATAGGTTTGTTTTTCACCTTTCTTCATATCCCTGAAACGCTGACGATGAGTTTCAGGAACCTGATCATACACTGCTAAGACTGAAGTTTTAAGAGTTTCATAGGTCAAGGAATCAATGGGGAGATTGGTGTAAACCTGCTTGGCTTTACCTATGAAAGCAGTCTGGGCTAGAAATGCCCACTGATCATTTGGCCACTTTAGTTGGTTGGCTGCCTTCTCAAAAAGGATGAAGAAATTCTCCGGGTCAGTCTCATCAAAACTAGGGACAAATTTCAAACTATGACCCTTATCAGAAAATGGTTTATTCAGCTTTTAACTTTAACATGCGCTCATCGTGTTCTCTCTCACGTTGTTTCTCCTCACGCTCATGTTCAATATCACGCTGTTTTTGTTCAAACTCGCGCTGTTTTTGTTCAAACTCATACTGTCTTTGTTCACGCTCATGTTCAATTTCACGCTGTTTTTGTTCACGCTCATGTTCAATTTCAAGCCTTCTCTGGTCTCTGTCAGATTTTGCATTCTCCAGCTCTAATAGTTTCACTTTCATCCATGCATCACTACCTCCTTCCTCTGCACACAACTGATAGGCTGCCTCAGACAAAACACCAGTAGTTACCAATTTCTCAATCACACTCCTTCTAATCTCACCTTTGGTATTACTAGTTCTGTAAGGTACATCATACGATGTGGCTAAGGCAATCCAGTCTACTTTTCTGAGCTTCGACACAGACAAGGTGCTCAAGGAGGGTCAGTGACAAATTCACTAATTTTAAATTCCATGATTGAATGCTAAGAACAATGGATGAACGAGAAAATGTATGACTAATTAGGAAGAGTGTGAAACGCGAATAATTGGCATTAAAGAACGTAGAGGCTGACACAGCTCTCTCAACTCATAAACAGAACAAAACGAGATGGATGAAATGAGTATGCGATATCGAGGGACTTAATGTTTCACTAATGTTCTCAATTACTACCAAATGAGGGAAAGAAAGGAATCCTGGTCACACGGCACCATGTTACGTTACGAGCGGGGTTCGAACCCATAACATAAAGAAACATTCTACTAAACACCACAAAACGAAGACTTATTATTTAGCCCCGCAAAATGCGGAAAATATGACTATCAGTTTCAGTCAAGAATAAGTGGTATGTTAAACTTCCACAAAAACTAGCAACTCTCTTTGTAGTCACTAAAACCTTGGTAGGTGAAAAGATGTGGCAAGTTCATAAAATATCAGTTGATATCAAATGGCTGTTTTAGCCTAAAAACCCCAAAGTTATTCCTTTCTTATCACTCGTTCAGAATTAGTTATCTTTAGTTACTTTGACTTAGATTTATCCCAACAATCAAAAGAATAATATATTAGCATATAAAGGTAAAATGTAAAGAGTATGTAAAATATAATTAAATAATTTATTTAAATGATTAATTATACACAAAAGTTACTTCTAGTGAAAATACCAAATTTGAGAATCATTGATGTGAAATAATAAAGAAACTCTTAAGAGAAATAATACATAGTTATATCAATAATAGTTATATAAATACCCTCCAAGAGAGTAAGTGAAAGCAATCAATAAACATAGAAAAAATCCTAGGCGATACTTATTCAACTCATGGGGATTCTTTTACAAACGAACTCAGGGCAGGGCAGCTTATGATGGTGGTGGATAATACACTACCTGTGGTAGCGGTTTATATACCCTTAGCGCACCTGGCTCTGATACCAACTTCTCTAACTGTATTAATCTCAACTCATTATATACTCGCTGAATTAAAGTATTACTTTTACCAAGAACTCTATGATATAATCTTGTAAACATTACTTATGATTAGAAAAGCCAAATACATTATTACCTAGTTATAATCAATATCATTCGTAAGTCAGGCAACGAAGAAGAGCAAGGGGGTTGGAAGAAAGGGGGGAGAATGAATAGGGTTACGAGTGTAGGACGATAGGGGGTAGAATGGAATGTGAAAGAAAGGGGGGGTAGTCTGCACGAAGCCTCCCGAGACCACCTCACTAGTTATTGTACACTCTTGAACAAAAATATCTTCCTATATGAAACTAAGCTGTCTACAGGTCGAATTAATTATACCTGGCTCATAACATTGCATATGATGTTCAATCATAAATAATTAAAGATCGTACCCACCA
This sequence comes from Paralithodes platypus, assembly GCA_032716605.1. NCBI lineage: Eukaryota > Metazoa > Arthropoda > Malacostraca > Decapoda > Lithodidae > Paralithodes > Paralithodes platypus. The sequence continues at coordinate 7,138,859 of CM064492.1, forward strand.
TAACAAGCACAATACCTCAATTACAACCAGTGACACTTGAATTAAATAGAAATCCCTAACAAAAGTAAGTTACGGATTTAGAGAACTCTTAACTCATAAGCAGGAATAAATACTAGTGATAGGCCATACAGTGTATAATGGCATAGATATAATTAAATAAAGTCAGCAACTCGCAATATAACCACATACAGGTGTGCTTCTCACTCTTAGTCAGGCAAGCCTGCTCGGACAGAGTCTCTAAGCCACACCCTGACTCACAATGCTCACAACAACGGTAAACTGTGGCACAATAACAAGCATGCAGAAATAATAAACCCCTAGCTGTTAATCTGCCAGGTGGCAGAGGTCTAGCCGGAAGGATATAGGCTTCGGATACCCGGGCTGAGCCACCTGCTCTAGCCTAGGGACGTTCCCAAGTCTGTGAGCCAAATTTCTCTAATTGAAAGGGTGCTCTCTTGAGAGACTCAGATCCCAAGTATCTGACTCTCTCCTGGTGACCCTAAAACAAAAGCAAGACGTGCTAGCGCAGTGCTGAGTGGACTAGGCAAGGGCCCTCATACAACACAACACTAGACACACAGGGACACAGACAAGAAAATGCCCCCCAGACTCCCACGGGTATCCTAGTAAAGTCGTGCGGGTCCACAGGACTCGCACCAGCAGACTTTACTTAAAGGATCGCAAAAAGCCTCCCCTCCAGTCTATACCCTGCTCGCCTGCCACAAGAACACACTAGCAAGCATGAAACCACCAAATATGAGACAACAAAAAAGCTTCCTAGGTCTCATTAACAATTACATCTCTGCATAAGGCCCAAAATCCTATATAATTATCTGAGAGCTCGTCGTTAATACAATAATAGATATAAGGTCTATCAAGGGGATGGGATAATTAAATAGATTGGTGAAGTAGTGGAAAGAAGGTATACAAAGTAAGAGAGAAAGTTTCTAAGTGGGGTTGAGAGGGATAGATATCAAGGGGGTCCGAAGGGTACGACAGTGAGGTGAGCTCTGAGTCTTGAATCTGTCTGGACCCCACCCTAGGCATGCGATATACATCCCATGCTTGGCAACACTCAACACCGTTGCCGGGTCAAAATCCTCTACCCCTTGCGTGAGTCGAAACTAAGCCTAACGTTGCGATCAAATTGGCAACATCAGGCTCGTCCCAAGCTAGACTCTCCGCGCCCGCGTGAAGCAACGTCCCCCAGCCGGTCTCTCTCTCCCGCTCTCACTAGACTTACATCTTATATATTGTAATGAAACAATCAACTATCGAGAATAAAATATACTAAGATGCGTTGGTTAAGAATAAGGGCAGCTTCAAGCTGTGAAACAACATAAGAATATCCCAGACATTAGTTACATTGTCGTAGGATATATACTAAGGAAAAGCCGGCCGGCCGGCTGCCGCGAGCCAGTTTCTAAACGGCTGGGCAGCCGACACGCGTGCATGCCCGCACGTGGCTACTATGCAGGAGCGTCACACTAGTTAATTGCATTTTCTGGCAGTGCCTGGTGCTCCCCTTCTCCTCCCTCGTCTGGCCGTGGGAACTAGAGCGAGTGCCAGAGCGTTGCTCCAGTCGTAGCTCTCGCTCTGTCAACATCTCTGTTGGGTGTTGGATCGTTTTGTTTCCCTTGCATACCGCATATTTCTTTTTGGTTCTTTATTTGATTGGAGCATAGCAGGGGCTCGAGTCATATTGAGCATATAGTTTTGTTTTAACATCTTTAGTTTATTATTAATTAGTGCAGTCATTTCTTCTGTGGCAATCTAGAATATAAGCTTCTTTTTATTCTTCCATGTTGTTTTCCATTATTCTGCTGCATTATATTTATGTGTGAATAGTATTCCTGGTTGGTATCTATAGTGGTTTGTGGGTTGGCCTATTTTACTTAGTTTTGGTAGGCCTTGGAGGAATGGGGTTGTTGGGTGTGTGTGTAGGCCTGCAGTGCCATAATAGGCTAGTGTCTTTTTTCCTTCCACCACACAGCATCCTCTAACTCGGGCCTTAGTTAACCCTATAGGGGGTGGCAGTCAATCTGCAACCTACTAAGATACCAACTCATGTGCCTTTAGTTTTAGCAGCAATACATTCGGTGCAGTTAGGGACTAGGGGTGGAGCCTGTTACTAGGTGAGGTTGTCCCCATTGTACTCGGATGTATTGAGCTAACCCCAGATGATGTTGTAAGCGATAAGTCATTAAAGTTGTTTATCCCTTACAACACCACTGCCGTGCTGTTCTGAAGAGAGCCACTCGGTGTATTATTAGGACATAGGCTAGGGATAATAGGCTTGGCACAGAGGTTTATTGTACTGGACTTTCCATGGGTTTTTGCTTTGTATTGTTCTCAATTCCTAAGCGATTGGGCATGATACAGAGTGTTTTGGGAGCCTAGTAGTGGTATGGTGGGATAATGTTGGTGCAGTATAGAATAACTTTAGAAGTTTCTTGCCTACTACACGCACTATGGAATAGACTCGGGGACAATAGATATTTTTGTGTCTCCTTGTTACTGCTTTAATAAGCAAAGAGGAAGATAACCATTTTTCCTAGAGAACCTGCGTGTCTTGGTGTTTGAGTCAGATATTAAGAGCGTGTCTGTTGCAGGGTAGTACGGTGCTGTGAGCTAGGCTATGTAAGCATCTGGTTGCCCCGACTGCCCTCGTAACAATATATATATATACAGTATATATATATATATATATATATATATATATATATATATATAAGAGAGAGAGAGAGAGAGAGAGAGAGACAGAGCAAGGGAGAGAGAGAGTAAAATACAAATAAATGTAATCATAATAATGATTACATAAAAATAATAATAATAATAATAATAATAATAATTAAGGTAAAAAGGCCGCCAGCCAATCAACGCGCTCCCTTTAACCTTCCCTTTAAACCAGCTGAGTTTGACACTCCGGGCTCGCCAAGTAAACATGCCATGCCTTCCCGGCCGACCAATCAAAAGCCTCCGTTTTCGGAGCTGACGGCTACGTGTACCGCCTCACATTTAAACTTGCTCTCGCTCTCTTCACAGGCCATTTCCTCTGGTTGCAATGGATCTACTGCATCAGTGCCAGCCCTATTCTCCCGTAAGCCACTAAAAGACATTCACAGCCAGCTTCCAGGAACATATTATGGAGAGAGAAGAGTGGAGGCGAAGGAAAGGAATATTCAAGTCGCGCGGCCAGAACGTTGCGCGGCCGAGCGGGCGGCTCAGCCAATCACAGCGCTGGAAAGCGGGAGACGGGACTATATCAAGGGGGTGGGGGATGCAACCTCCACTAACCCCAATTTAAAAACTCACGCACGTTGGGTCAAGCCCCGACAATCTTTATCCTCCTACTTTAACACTTTCTCTATAACTACACCTATAAAAACTTCCCTTCTTTCACTTTCACCCACCTTTTCTCTATTCATTCATTCATTCATTCTGCAGGGATCATTCACCTCTCGGACTCCACTGGGCTAACTTCTTGCAACCCACATTCTCTCTCTCTCGCTTGGGCACTCAGGGAAACTCGGATCCACTTATTCCAGCCTCCCAGCCCTCATCACTTGTTCCAGTAAAGTCCACCTCAAGCGTAGCATCGCCCTCCCCTACTAGGCGGATACACCTTCAGTATCCGGCCGCCTGTCGTCACATCGCTGGCTTGCATACTTACAGCCAAGCGGTTCAAGAGGGACGACAGATAGTAGATGGGAGCGAAGATTTCCAGTTGAGTAATTGGCCAGCTCTGAGGTGGTGAAATTGTTCCAGTAAACACCTAGTAGTACTGCATAGTTTTTAAAGGACCCATACTGGGTCCTAACCAGATTCAAATAAAGAGAGAAAATGCTTGACTAACCCAGTGGTTCCATAAATAATAATTTATGTGTTCTTATAGGACAACTAAAGAGAAAGATACTATACATCTGTACATAAATAAAATGATGATGTGTTAATAGGATAATATTTATTCTTGATAGAGAAGGCTCCATGCCGATTAGCTATCAATAGTATAGGATCTGGTAGGACAGCAAATAAATATTAAAATTAAAGTAAGAGGGGATAATTCTTAAATAGATAAGCAACTATAAGGCTAAGGGGAAATAGAGAATAGTTGCAAATAGATCAGCTTTAGTTTGAGAAATAGGTAGGGAGGACACTAGTCCGTATGATCTACGAACACTTTTGTTATAAAGGAAACATTATCAATTATATTGCTTGAAGGAATATTCGGTCAGTTTCGTGGTAAGCGTTACGAGCATTAAGATTAGGATTATAATGTAATCATAGAATCTATGTAGAGAATTAAAATAGTGAATCTTGTTCATGTAGGGATTTTGAGGTACTTATCATATAAAGCCATTTACTAAGTTTTATTATTGAATAGGTGGTATATGTAACATATGACTTATTGGTAACAGGGTTAAGAGAACATATAATCTAAGAGTGCTCTAGATAGAGCTATCGAGGTCAAGTGTAGTAACGCCCTGGTCTTGTGAGTAAATATATTGTATAGGGTTATGAGAACATATATATAATCTAAGAGTGTTATAGATAGGGCAATCGAGGTCAAGTGTAGTAACGCCTTGGTCTTTTGAGTAAATATATTGTATAGGGTTAAGAGAATATATAATCTAAAAGTGTCAGAGGTAGTAACACCCTGGTCTCTGAGTAGACACGGTAGGGCCCGGTAGAGTTATCCTATTTTGGAGTTTAGTTAAGGATAACTCTCTTGTTCTATATAGGGATATAAAGGTCAGATTTATTAATGCCCTGGTCTCTGGAGTAGACACAGCAGGGCCCGGTAAAACTATATTATTTTAGAGACTAGTAACATGACTTTGGATCGAAGTCGAAGTGAGTCAATACCTGAATAGCGGGAATCCAAATAGGTAGTAACGGGAGCTCTAGAGTTCCAATGTACAACCTATGGTGGGTCGACGAAATATTCAATCTGTGTCTTGAACTCATTTCGGCCCGAACAGAGAAATAGTTACTAGGTTAGTAGTATGTTTTGTTAATAAAAGTATACAAACTTCTAAATGACTGTCGAATTATTCCCCACCGTAGTACTATATTTGGAATAAGAAAATAAGTACTACATTTTGGTGGCAAGCGGTGGGATTCGACAAATTGTTTAGATTGAGTATATTTATCTAACAGATCAGACATAATGACGGCAGTATTACCGTTCAGATTATGGGAAGAGGGGTAAGAAGAAATCGAGTTATCGATCGAACAGTTAGAATGTCAGTTCACGCTACTTTACGTAGGAGAAGATGGAAAGAAGATCACCTATGGAAAGGCACACATAGGCAAGGCCCTGAACTTTGTAAGAGTACGTCTAGAGGGACTAGTGTCATGGGCAGAAGTTACGAGTGCTCTAATTGAAGAATTTGGCCGAGAAACCTCCACAAGGAAGGCCAGAGACAAACTAAAGAGTATGAAACTAGACGGCCAGAACGTGAGAACCCTGAGGAGGGAGATCACGAAAAACGTCAAACTTGCGTACCCTCACATGGACCAAGAGAGTCAGGAAACAGAGATCAGAGAGATTATGATCCAAGCATGTCCTGTGGAAGTTAGAAGGCACTGCATTATCTATGAAGTGACTACCAATAAAGAACTCATGGAGGTGATTAAGAAAATAATGGAAGCCAGATAGTTAAGAGAGGAGAAAAAGAAAGGGGAGGAGGAGAACCCAAACAAAGGGAATCAGAGAACAATGATCCGATGCTTTATATGCAGACAAACTGGACACCTAGCTAGGAACTGTTCCAACCGTCCCCAAACCCCAACACCTAGATTTAACTCAAGGCCCATACCTCCAAATGATCGACCCCTACCAAGGGTGACAGATCCAACCCAGGGAGGAATGCTTCCAGTAGAATACAGGGAGACAGAAACCCAACCAAAAGTCACAATGCCGGAAGGGGGAGAACATTTTCCTTTAAACCTCACATAGAAGGGCGATATAGTGAGATCAATATATTAGAGAAACAAATGGCTTGTGAAACCATAGTAATAAATGGGAAAGCCGGGAACATGTTAATTGATACATGGGCAAACAGAAGTTGTCTGTTGGAGAATTTTGTGAGGAATAGTCAGAAAGAAATAGGGCCATTAAATCAAACTAATATTCAGTTGTCCGGAGCCAGGGGTCAACCATTGACGATTCTAGGGAGAACTAATACGGTGGTGGTACAATGGAAAGGAATTAAATTCACCACAATTTTTTTTGTTCTATAAGGAAAGTCTAATAGCGGAGTCGATGGACATCTGGGAATAGATCTCATGAGTCAGTTGGGGGTAACTATACAGTGCGGGCCGAAAGACACGACGACCACCCTACGACCTCAAATAGTAGCTACCACAGGGAAACTCTCTATTACCCCTAGATCTTGGAGAACAATAGAAATTCCTAAATCCCAGGGAATGACTGCTGGCATTTTTTAACCTGATGCACAAAATAAAGTGAGAATATCTCCCACCTTTATTACCGATCAGAGGAAATTAGTTCTGGCTAACTTTGGCGATGACACGATTAATTATCAAAAAGGGAAACTGTTAGGACAAGTTACACCCGCGCAACCCACCACTGTTGGAACTAACGAACCAGTTAACTTACCTGAGATCCCGAAACAATTAACGTCAGATCAAGCCACTACCTTACATGAATTGCTCTGGACTTACTGAGACGTGTTTGCTCAAAATGAAGGGGACCACAGATCGGCCCGAACCTGACACACCCACGAGATACATACTCAAGGGCCCCCTATTAGACAAACTTATAGGCGACAAAATCCCATAATGAGACAAAAAGAAAAGGAACAACTAGAAGAGATGATCGAGCAGGGGATAGTAGTAGAATCCTACAGTTCGTGGTCATCTCCAGTAGTTCTGGTAAAGAAAAAAAGATGGGTCCACTCGGTTCTGTGTCGATTATAGAAAACTAAATGATGTCACCATCAAAGATGCTCAACCCCTACCTCGTATTGATGAACCGCTAGAATCACTAAATGGGTCAACATGGTTTTATACCCTAGACCTACAAAGTGGATACTGGCAAGTACCAGTTAGGTCAGAGGACCAGGAGAAAAACTGCATTTGCCACAAGTGAAGGCAAAGTCTATCAGTTCACGGTCTTGCCCTTCGGAGTTTGTAACGGACCAGCCAGTTTTACTAGAGTCATGGACGAAGTACTGAGGGGATTAACATGGAGAACTTGCTTAGCTTACCTGGATGATATTATAATTTTTTCAAATAGTTGGGAGGAACATATCAATCGACTACAAGAGGTATTAGAGAGGATCAGGAGGCCGGGACTTAAATTGAAGCCTTCCAAATGCCAATTAGGGGCCCGCGAGGTGGTATACCTAGGGCATGTAGTTTCAAGTAAAGGTATCCAACCTGACCCCCTTAAAGTGAAATCTATTGCAGAAATCTCACCCCCTTCTACTGTCAAATAGATCCGAGCATTTCTGGGAATGGCGTCCTATTATCGGAGATTCATGCCAAACTTTTCAAAAATTGCTCAACCCATGACTAAGAGACTGGAACAAGGGAGGACGTTTGACTCGGATCAGAGTTGCCAGATAGCTTTCGATCAACTGAAACAAATATTAACCTCTAACCCCATAGTTTGTCATCCGGATTTTACCAAGCCGTTCCAACTATACACCGATGCTTCCGATGAAGGGCTAGGGGCCATATTGGCCCAGAAAGTGGATGGGAAAGAAGGCATAGTAGTGTGCGCTAGCCGGACGCTGAATAAGGGTGAACAGAATTACAGCGTTACTAAAAAGGAATGCCTGGCTCTAGTTTGGGCTGTACAATATTTCCGTCCATATTTAGCCGGAGTTCATTTCGAAGTTATCACGGACCACCATAGTTTGGAATGGCTCAGGAAGTTGAAAACGGAAGACGGATTGTTTGTTAGGTGGAAGGGGATCCTGGAGGAATACTCCTTTGAAGTTAGACATAGACTGGGTAAATTACACTCCAATGCCGATGGTCTATCTCGATTACCGGTAGCACCGGTCCAACACACTCAACCTAACAAGGAACAGAATGATCCTATTTATGGAGACAAAGTAAAATTTTCTGAGGGAGCTTGGAGGGATTCTAAGGACCGGGTGGTATTAGATTATCTGGAGGTTAAACACATGATGCAAATCCTCCACGGACAAGAGGGAAGGGGGGCTCACTTGGGTCAGTCACTCTAGAGTGTGGAAACAATTTAACGAAAGGTACTGGACCTCGCGAGCCGACAAAATTGTTAAGGAAGTTTTTCAAAATTATTTGGGATGTCAAAAGGGGGAAAGATGGACGGGGACCTAAACAGTCGCCTGGACACATTACGGCAGGTAAACCATGGGAAAAGTTATCTGCAGACATTATGGGACCTCTACCCAGACAGACGAACATAAGGTACATTTTAACCTGTGTTAACGTCTTTTCAAAATATACGGTTGCTTGTGCCATTCCGGACAAGAAAGCTGAAACCGTGGCTAGGGTTATCTTGGAAAAGGTAATTTTTGTACATGGAACCCCTGGATGCATTCTGAGTGATAAGGGAAAAGAATTTAATAACGAAATCTGGCAACACTTGGGAGATACCTTGGGCTGCCAGATTCAACACACCTCCCAGTATTATCCCCAGGGGAACGCTGTATGTGAAAGGAACCATAGGTGCTAGCGAATTGTGTACGGGCTAGTCTGAGCTCACAAGGGGAAGAGATATTCCGAGGTTGGCCGGAACTTCTGCCAGAGATTGTCTGGGGGATAAATACCACTGTTTGTAGAACTACTGGGTATTCCCCCTATGAGATTATTTTTGGAATCACTCCGAAACTGCCTCAGGAACGAATACTACCTTACCCCGTTCATTCCACCAAATACTCCCAACCAGAACATTATCTGAGGAAGCAAGGGGAGCGACGGCAACAAGTTCAAAACCATGTTACACAGCAACAGCCCAAGAAACTTACCCTAAATAATCCATATTACCGGGGGGAATATATTCTGGTAAAGAGACATGATCTCGCCCAAGCTGGTAAGTTGGAAGAGAAATACGAGGGTCCCTTCCGGGTTGTGGAGATAAACGGGCCATACCAAGTGTTGTACTTGCATCATGGAGGTATTGGGTCGGCTACCCATATCCGTCATACCAAATGGTATGAGGGTATTTTACCGCCAGACCTGAGCGAGTGGAGTAGTGCGGAAGAAAATGAGGAGGAGATAGAAATTGGGGCGGATAACCATAGTACACCCTCAGCTCGACGCAACACTGAAGGTCACAATCTGTAAAGGAATTATACTGAGGACTCTCCGTTCTGGTGGTCTTTTAATCGCAAGCCAAACAAGAGTCAGTCTGGGTCCGGGCAAGAGGAGGATGGGGGGAACGAGGAAAGTACAACAAGTGGGGAGAGAGATTACTCTGAACTTACCAATGATGATAAGTCTACGGTCCCCGAAAGCGAAGTTTCAGACTTTCCGAGATATTTCAATAAGATCTTAAGTAGTGAGGAAGAGTGTTTCCGAGCAGAAGTGAGGGAAAAAGAAGTATTTCCTGAGGATAAAAACCCACTTGGCTAAACTAAATTAAAGGAGTCACAGGAGAACCGAACGACTAACTTCCCGGGTAAGAGTCCAGCAAATGTATCTAAGCCAATGGTCCCCACAGAAACAATTACATGCAGTGGTAGAATTAGCCGTCCACTGATCAGGTATCCGAACGAGGGTATAAATAGGACCCCCGAGGCGTGTGGCTGCCAGTTGAAGGCACCATGCCTATGCCAACTGACCCTCATTACCGGCTCCGCCTCCGCCTAATAGCCCTGGTCGATGGAAAGGGACAGAGAGTGCAAATTACCTGAGCATGCAAGCAACTCATCAGTTAACCGGGGCAAGTCTTATTGGCTAAAACTACGGTTGGGAATCAAAATCCAGCACTACAGTTACACAGATGTATTTGTGAACATAGTGGACTGGTGGATCGGCAGAGTGATGGTAGGGATTTCAAAGGAACGGTATTATTGTGATCAGGAGCTCGCCTTAATTTAGTAGGGAGTGATGAGCTAAAAAGGCCGCCAGCCAATCAACGCGCTCCCTTTAACCTTCCCTTTAAACCAGCTGAGTTTGACATTCCGGGCTCGCCAAGTAAATATGCCACGCCTTCCCGGCCGACCAATCAGAAGCCTCCGCTTTTGATGCTGACGGCTACGAGTACCGTTTCACATTTAAACTCGCTCTCGCTCTCTTCACAGGCCGTTTCCTCTGGTTGCAATGTGTCTAATGCATTAGTGCCAGCCCTATACTCCCGTAAGCCACTAAAAGACATTCGCAACCAACTTCCAGGAACTTATTATGGAGCGAGAAGAGTTGAAGCGAAGGGAAGAAGTATTCAAGTCGCGCGGCCAGAACGTAGCGCGGCTCAGCCAATCACAGCGCCGGAAAGCGGGAGGCGGGACTATATCAAGGGGGTGGGGGAGGCAGTAACTGTCTCACCCACTAACAAAGTACTCGGTCTAACCTTTGACAGAAAACTACACTTTCATCGTCATGCAAATCAAACTATCCCCATTGCTTCAAAATCCTTTCAATCAATTTTTCGTTTTCGAAATGCCTCCATCAAAACTAAAATGCATTTGTATAAAGCCCTAATTAGACCACCCCTTTGCTATGCCCCACTGGCCATCACCCTTTTGGCAAACTCCCACAAAATTAAACTCCAAAGAGTACAAAATAAAGCACTGAGGTGGATTAATGGTACTCAGTGGTATGATTTCCAAACATCGGAACACCTACATGAACTCTTCCGCATCCCTCCAATTAATGTTTATAATAATGTTCTGGCTAACAAACAACTTGAAAAACTTAAGACCTTTGATCACTTTGTCCCAAATTTTAACCTCTCCGCTGCGTACCCCCTATAGTATACAGCTACCCCTGTGCGGAGGTATTTAGAGTGTTTCCTTCACTCAAATCGTCATCGTACCATAAATATCATTAATACTTATCCATATGCACCTATTTTACATTGATTATAAAGGTATTAACCTGTTAAAGCAATAAAACAAGTGGAAACAGCGTTTGGATGGTCAAAATCGGCAAATTAGATCGGGAGCTACATAACTTATGGCTGAGGCAGCCTGCCAGCCAGCACGGCTGGAGCGACACTGTCGTGGAGTTCCCTCTCATTCTCTCTTTCACTCGCTGTGTAGCACATACAAGCACAGCTTGCTCATGAATCGCTATTGATAGCACAACATATATCGACGAAATAAGGGAATAAGAGAGAGAATAGGTGATAATTGAAGGGGGGGGGGGGGGAGGGGGGAAGAAGGGGATGTGGAGGAGTGATATTTGGCATAGCAAAGGGGCAAAACAAAAAAAATATATATATACCGGGCTGATTTAAATGTTTTTTTTTTAGGCCTTGGATTATATAAGGCTTCCCGCAGTGCAGCGGTAGGCCTTATATAAGTCTTGCCGCACTTGCTGGGTTAATAATATTACTCAAACCATCCGTCCCGGGTCAAACCTCTTACGCCCCATTAATAGAGAGGCGCCCAATCCCCTATTCACTTAAAATATCTTTGACACACCACAAACTCACACTAAATTTTTCACCATTCTTTTAATCACCCACCAGCCAAAATGTCTAAAAAATTACTAATTACACAATATAAAGAAAGTTCTTCACAAAACAGTGCAACCACCTCCTAACTTGGCAGTTGACAGCTATGCCTTTCTGCCCCACTTTAGACCCATACCATCCAAAATTGCCAGGCCACCTTTTAGACCATTTCCATTCAAAATTGCCATCTTTTTTGCTACATTTACCACCCTAAATTAATACTCCTTATTCCTTCACCACCCAAAATTTAGTCTCCACCCCTTCTTGCATGCCTTACTGAAGCTCTCCCAAAATTAACTCTTAATAATATCGACGGAGTCACAACCCTCCTCCCCTCCACCAACCCAAATTGCACAACTAATGCAAGTTGGGGCAAGCCCAGACACTCTTTTTCCTCCTACTTTAACACTTTCTCTTTTACTACACCTATAAAAACTTCTCTTCTTTCACTTTCACCAAACCTTTTCTATATTCATTTGATTGATTGATTCTGCCGGGCTCATTCACCTCTCGGACTCCACTGGGCTAACTTATTACAACCAACATTCCCTCTCTCGCTTGGGCACTCAGGGAAACTCGGATCCACTTATTCCAGCCTCCCAGCCCTCATCACTTGTTCCAGTAAAGTCCACCTCAAGCCTAGCATCGCTCTCCCCTACTAGGCGGATACACCTTCAGTATCCGGCCGCCTGTCGTCACATCGCTGGCTTGCATACTTACAGCCAAGAGGTTCAAGAGGGACGACAGATAGTAGATGGGAGCGAAGATTTCCAGTTGAGTTATTGGGCAGCTCTGAGGTGGTGAAATTGTTCCAGTAAACACCTAGTAGTACTGCATAGTTTTTTAAAGGACCCATACTGGGTCCTAACCAGATTCAAAGAAAAAGAGAAAATGCTTGACTAACCCAGTGGTTCCATAAATAATAATTGATGTGTTCTTATAGGACAAACTAAAGAGAAAGATACTAGACTTATGTACATACATAAAATGATGATGTGTTAATAGGATAATAGTTATTCTTGATAGAGAAGGCTCCATGGCGATTAGCTATCACTAGTATAGGATCTGGTAGGACAGCAAATAGATATTAACATTAAAGTAAGAGGGGATGATTCTTAAATAGATAAGCAACTATAAGGCTAAGGGGAAATAAAGAATAGTTGCAATTAGATCAGCTTTAGTTTGAGAAATAGGTAGGGAGGACACTAGTCCGTATGATCTACGAAATCTTTTGTTATAAAGGAAACATTATCAATGATATTGTTTGAAGGAATATTCGGTCAGTTTTGTGGTAAGCGCTACGAACAAGTCCAGGATAATAATGTAATCATAGAATCTATGTAGAGGATTAAAACGGTGAATCTTGTTCTTGTAGGGGTTTTGAGGTACTGATCATATTAAGCCATTTACTGAGTTTTATTATTGAATAGGTGGTATATGTGACATAATTATGACTTATTGGTAACAGGGTTAAGAGAACATATAATCTAAGAGTGCTCTAGATAGGGCAATCGAGGTCAAGTGTAGTAACGCCCTGGTCTTGTGAGTAAATATATTGTATGGGTGAAGCGAACATATAATCAAAAAGTGATATAGATTATTTGTATTATTATTATTATTATAGAATCTGTCTAAGCCTCCCAACAGGCTGCAGATACATCTATAAAAGATGAATCCCCACAAAATACCCGTAAGTACTGGAGAGAGACTAAGACAACTAAGAAAAAGGAAAAGGGCTACAGTAGTTAGAGAGCCCAGAAGAAAAGACCAGTTTGTCAATTAAAACACCATTCTAAAAAGAATAAAAGCAAATCATGATTAAAACAAAAATGTACTGCTGTAATAAAACATTAACTCTGGACTTAAAAGCTGATATATGGGTTGTTGTTGTTGCTGTTCCCCAAGCTGCCTGGCCGAACAGCCCCAAGGCCCCGAGCAAGGCCAAGGCCATAACCGAGCGCCCCCCACAGAACCCTCCCTGCCGACCACAATAAAGCCCGAGTGACCGAAGCCACTCCATGGCAGGGAGCCGAGGAGGGCGAGGAAACGCCCGGGAAACCAAAGCCCCACCCAGGGCCCTGTGCCCCTCAGCAATTATGAAGAGAAAGTTGAGGGGCAAAGGAAAAATGTGACGCTTTGGCTTCCAATCTTGGTAGATTGGGAGGTCAATCCACGGAAGAGACGCCGTCACTTGAGATCTAGAAAATATATAAGTAAAAGGAACAGTCAGAGTAAGCTATGGGTATGGCAGAGATCGCTCAGTTCTCACTCTGATAGACCAGCCCATCACCAGTGATGTATGGGTTGACTGTACAACCTCGTTTGGCAAATGATTCCAAAAGGGAATCATTGAAGGAATAAAACACCGAGAAAACTGAGATGTAGAAACATTAATTGGAGTCATGGCAAGGTCATTAAGACTCCTCGTAAATCTTGTTGCGCGAATTGGAATAAAAGGTTCTGGTAAAACACTATGCAATGGATGCTGAGTATTGTTAAAAATGTTAAATAAAAGACTAAGGGCACCAACCCGACGCCGATGATGAAGATCAAGAGATAGAGCAGGGAGAATAAATTTAATAGAATTAAGAGCTTTATCAAGCAATTTCAAATGACAGTCAGCAGCTGAGTTCCAAACAGGAGAGCAATACTCAAAATGAGGCAAAATAAAAGCATAACAAGATTTTATGACTGTGGTTTCACAAGCGAATGTTTTGTAACACTTGCGAAGTAAACCAATCTTTTGAGCAATAGTAGAAGACAAGGGACGAATATGCTTCTCAAATGTCAACTTAGGATCGAGAGTCACTCCAAGCAAACGCAAACTTGACACATCTTCAATTTGTTCACCAGAAACATGCAAACAAGGATGAGGAGGAGCCAAAGTACGTGATCTACTGATTATCATGGAGTGAGTTTTCTTAGCATTAAGCTTCATACCCCAAAGTTCACACCAAGAGGTAATCTTAGCCAAATCCCTGTTTAGAGATGCTGCAACTTCGATTCTACTCTCTGGAGATGGAATTGATGAGTATAAAGTTATGTCATCGGCATAAGAAACTAGTTTATTTTCAAGCTCAGAGCACAAGCAAGCAATACAAATAATGAAAAACAGAGGCCCAAGCACACTGCCCTGTGGAACACCCGAGACAATAGGCACAGAAACAGAAGTGCACCCATCAACGACAACATGCTGAGACCTGTCTGTCAAAAAATCTTTAAAAATAGATAAAAGACTACCACCAATACCATGAAGTTCCAGCTTATATAAAAGGGCTTTATGATTAACAAGATCAAAAGCAGAACTAAAATCAATAACCACAACACGAGATTCATACCCTTTGTCCAACGAAGACTGAAGATCATGAGATAAAGTTAAAAGCGCATCGCAAGTACCCAAACCTTTGCGAAAACCAAACTGTGAATTGGGTATTATATCAAGGCGATTACAGTATGAAGAAAGGCGTCTAGCTAAAAGCCTCTCAAAGATCTTTGAGAGAATGGGCGTTATGGATATAGGACGATACTCAGATGGGGATGACGAAGCAGTAGCTCCCTTCGGAATTGGAGTGATGCTAGCTTTTCGCCAGCAAAGAGGAAAACTACCAGATTTCAAGAGCAACCTAAATACTATAGCCAATTTAGGTGCTAAGACAACAGCAATCTTCTTAAAGAAGAGAGGGAAAAATCCATCTGGGTCAATCCCACCATAAGTGTCAAGATCCAATAAATATTGTCTCAATTCAGCTGATTTGAATGCAATCGACTTTAGATTAGGACTAGGGAAACATGTCAAGGGCAATTGCAATTCCTGATCACTCTGCTTACCTATGAAAATATTAGAAAGTATATTACCCTTAGTTAATGGATGAAAAGAGATAGAACCATCAGAATCACGAAGTGGAGGCATGGTGGAGTCGATTCCAAATAGTGAGGCCTTAAGTGAGGCCCACCATTTATGTGGCTGAGTAGCACCTACGAGAAATATGCAATCTGTGTCTGTCGAATTATTCCCCACCGTAGTACTATATTTGGAAACAAAATATAAGTACTACAATAATAATAATAATAATAATAATAATAATAGATAGGGCAATCGAGGTCAAGTGTAGTAACGCCTTGGTCTTTTGAGTAAATATATAGTATAGGGTTAAGATAATATATAATCTAAAAGTGTCAGAGGTAGTAACGCCCTGGTCTCTGAGTAGACACAGCAGGGCCCGGTAAAACTATATTATTTTAGAGACTAGTAACGTGACTTTGGATCGAAGTCGAAGTGAGTCAATACCTGAATAGCGGGAATCCAAATAGGTTGTAACGGGAGCTCTAGAGTTCCAATGTACAACCTATGGTGGGTAGACGAAATATTCAATCTGTGTCTTGAACTCATTTCGGCCCGAACAGAGAAATAGTTACTAGGTTAGTAGTAAAGTTTGTTAAATAAAGTAAACGAACTTATAAATGACTGTCGAATTATTCCCCACCGTAGTACTATATTTGGAAAAAGAATATAAGTACTACAATAATAATAATAATAATAATAATAATAATAATAATAATAATAATAATCATAATATTAATGCATAAATAAAATATATTATATAAATAATAGTATACAATATGAATCAATATCTCAGCAGTGAAAAACAAAATATTATCAATGACTTCCTTATCCTAATTATATTCATTATTTGTCTGCAAATGTTCTACCTATGTACACAAACACACACACAATCACACGTTCGCAAACACACATACACACACACACACACACACACACACACACACAAACACACGTCCATTATTGCATCATTAGGCAGTGTAAACAAGTTAGGTCATGATAATAATTACCCCGGGATTTGTTAGGGCAGGTGTTGAAAGTGGCTGGATTACTGTGTGTATGTGTAGGGACAGGGGGGGGGGTGGGGGGGGGGGAGGTGGATGTGTGTGTGTTTTGCGAGGGGTGTATGTTCTATCGCTTAAGTATCTATTTATCCCCTACAGTATATACTGTATATAGAGGCATAACCCACATTTATCCCCTACAGTATATACTGTATATAGAGGCATAACCCACATTTATCCCCTACAGTATATACTGTATATAGAGGCATAACCCACATTTATCCCCTACAGTATATACTGTATATAGAGGCATAACCCACATTTGCGGATTGCCCACGAAACCCACCATTACCACCAAGGCTTTACTGGGCTTTAAAATAGCACAGTTTTGAGGATGAGAGAGAGAGAGAGAGAGAGAGAGAGAGAGAGAGAGAGAGAGAGAGAGAGAGAGAGATGGCTGAAGCAGATAGCAGTTAACAGCGGAAAATGGAATAAGAAAATCATAGCAAATAGAAACTGAAGTACATCACAAAGATCAGTATAAATGGATGAATGAAATAAGAAAGAAGCTCCAAAGAAGATATAAACAACTGAGGAACAACTAGAGGGGCATTCTGAAGAGCGCATACCTCCGCGTACGCTGGCGGACGTATGTGGTCTACAGACCGCCTCCTACATTGAATCACTTCTTCCTTGGCGTATATGCCATCTGACCCCCAAATATCGTTAAAATAGGTTTGATATATCTGGTTTACAGGCAAACATTTCGACAAACGGACGGACAAACATAATCGCCTCCAACTTCGCTGGCGTAGGTAATAAAAGTGAATGAAAGGCCACAAAAGCCAAATCTCCTCTATACCGTAGCAGCGGGAGTCGGTAAAGCAGCAATACAGTAGTGATAATAAGAGAGAGAAATAATATAGAGCGAGGAAACTAAAGTTATGCAGTCGAGTTGGGTAAATAATATAGAGCGAGGAAACTAAAGTTATGCAGTCGAGTTGGGTAAATAATATAGAGCGAGGAAACTAAAGTTATGCAGTCGAGTTGGGTAAATAATATAGAGCGAGGAAACTAAAGTTATGCAGTCGAGTTGGGTAAATAATATAGAGCGAGGAAACTAAAGTTATGCAGTCGAGTTGGGTAAATAATATAGAGCGAGGAAACTAAAGTTATGCAGTCGAGTTGGGTAAATAATATAGAGCGAGGAAACTAAAGTTATGCAGTCGAGTTGGGTAAATAATATAGAGCGAGGAAACTAAAGTTATGCAGTCGAGTTGGGTAAATAATATAGAGCGAGGAAACTAAAGTTATGCAGTCGAGTTGGGTAAATAATATAGAGCGAGGAAACTAAAGTTATGCAGTCGAGTTGGGTAAATTATGCGGGCGAGCGAGTTTCACTATTATTATCTTAGGGGGTATAGTCTAAAGGCTCGCAACCAAGAGTCCAATATTGATGCACCATATGTTCTGCTTCTTAATGGTAAATCATTCATCTGTTGTAAACATACTACTGTATATAAATGTATACGTATTGATAGATACTGTTCCTGCAAAGCATTTATTGAGTTATAGACAATCTTGCGTAGCCCGGTTGTATTGCACGTAAAAGCAGCACAAATGTAAGCACAATTGTTTTTGTTTTTTTAAGATACCATGACCAATTTGGCCGGGTTTCCTCAAACGTATGTATTGATATATCATTTTATCTTCTTGTTCGTTCATATATCCGTCAATGTATCTGTTTATATAACTATTTATATATACAATAGTTACCTACCTCAACTCCGCCTATACAACATCCAATCTTTTATCAAGTCTTATTCCATCTTCCCCATGTTCCCATCACAGAACAAAACTGCATCCACATTTTGCTGGGATCAACCCTTCCCTGTCTCCATCATCGACACAGCTCACTCACAGCACAACCCATACCGGCACCGAAATATTCCCACTGCCAAATATTACAGAGAGTGACAATGATCAACCAAACTCTCATTAAAGGGGTAGTGCTTGCTTTTTGGGGCTATATATTGATTCATTCATATTTATGTTTTAGTGTCCTCGCTAGACCTCCATCAAGCTTATAGTACCGGTATCCTCGCTAGACCTCCATCAAGCTTATAGTACCGGTATCCTCGCTAGACCTCCATCAAGCTTAAAATTACACCACCACGACCCCCTTTCAAGATATAGTTGTACATTTTTCGGTAGAAAAACATCCCGGTCGAAGGCCGATTCCTCATAAATCACAGGCTCGCTATAGAATCAGAATCAGATTGAAGCTAGGTTGTTTCAATGTTAGAAGTACAAGGGTCTAGTGGAGAACGAAGTTTTGAAGGATGAAGAGTTGGAGAGATAAAAGCTGGTGGGCTAACCACCTTGCTATTTTTCATGTTTTGTTTTGTCTCTTGACAAACATGGCCACGTGGTGTTGGTGTGGAGAGGCCCCTGTTGTTGGTGAAGGTGGGAGATGGTGGAGATATGATGACGGTGAATAAGGAGATGATGTTGGTCTTGATCCCCTCGTTGTCGTTTCTGCCTCTTTGGTTCAGGTGTCGTAGACGTAGTTTGGTTCCCCGAGATAAGGAGATGGTGTTCTGGCTCGCTATAGCTCGCCAGGAAAACAATCGAGACCTGAGTGGCATAAAAGGTATTCAAATTTTTTTCATTCCTCGTCTATGGGTGATTTTTTTATTTTCACAAATCTTTGAACAGCCACCATGGGCACAACAAATGTCCAACAAATGAAAAATTCACATACCGTTCAACCGTTGGAATTGTAACGTCGACAAGATTCCAAATCTACCCTTGAAAATGTAAATATCTCAAACAGTTGCAAAAGTTGAGCAAGACCCAGGCGATTTTGGAAACTATTTTTGGTACATCCAGGGGATTGTACTGTAGGCTACTTGGGAAAAATAAGTGAGCGTATTCAATATTATACTGTATATATAATTATATATATATATATACTGTATATATATATATATATATATATATATATATATATATATATATATATATATATATATATAGAGAGAGAGAGAGAGAGAGAGAGAGAGAAGCACCATGACAGGGAATGACAGAGCAACAAAGTGATCACAAAGAGACTAAATGAAGCATGTCATAACCAACAATAATATAATATAGAAAGTTCACACACCACACACACACATACGAACATACACACTCACACACATAGGCCCACACACACTCACACATACACTTTTTTTTTATTAAGGTGACCGTTACAAAGTGGTGTAGTATTCTAATTGACATAAATGGGGTGACAATTCTAAAAATCGCCAAACTAATGGACCGAACGTCATAAAATCTGAAACCTAGTGGTGCTAAACATGAGTGAGAGGGGAGACCAAAAAAAAAATGACCCAAAAATGTACAAACTTATCTTGAAAGGGGGTCAAGGGGTGTAATTTAAAGCTTGATGGAGGTCTAGGGAACAAAATGAAAACCGACCCTTAAATCTTGCTGTGCATGTTTCAAAATGGGCCATATGGAAGGGTTAAAAGGTTGCAGACAGGCAGACAGGCGGGGGAAACAAAACAAGTGTTCTAGTATTGTTTGATGGGGAGGACAGAGGGCGATAATTGCAGAGAGGAAATATTAATGTTAATTGACAGATACGTTAAGGGGGGTGACCTGTTTTTGTTCTCTCCTTTCCTATCTTTCTCTGGTTTGTATCCATTTGGTCCCATTCAGCCTACTGTTTTAAGACGTTTATCCCCATCCAGGTGTAAAAAAATTACTGGTGAGCGGTAGCGAGCCAGCATATTTTTTATTTTTGTTTGACAGCAGGCTAAATTTGTACATTTTTCGATAGCAAAATTTCTAAGCCGGATTTCTTCATATAATGCTGGCTCGCTATCGCTCGCCAGGAAGAAATCGACACCTAGATGAGGATAAACATCTTAAAATAGTTGGCTGAAAGGGGCCGAGTGGATACAAGCCAGAGAAAAAAGAGAAAAGGACAGGAATAACACAAAGCAGGTCACCCCCCTTAAGGGGGGATGGGTGTACACTGTATATTTGCTTATGTACAGTATATATTTTACTATCTTTCCTCCGTAGACCTCCATCAAGTTTAAAAATTAAAAATTTGTATATTTTTTCTATGAAAAGAATTTCCAGCATTAATTGCAGGCTTGCTATCGCTCGCCAGGAAAAAAATCGACATCTAAATTACACGAAAAGTGTTAATATTGAAAAGAAATGAGGCGAAAAGTCTTAAACCCGCCAAACTAATGGACCAAACGTCTAAAAACCTGAACACTAATGGAGGTCTACATATGTGGAAGAAGGGGATCCAGAAAAACGACCCATCTCCCCTTAAGGGTTTGGAGGTTGCAGGAGAGGGAAGGCGAGGTCAATGTGCTCATATTGAACGATGGGTGAAGAGGGAGTGTTATGAATGCAAAGAGAGGAACTAGCTATGTGAACTAACTAAGGGTGAAGGTCCTGATGTGGCGGCGTCTACGCCGTGGGACCACCTCCCGGAGCTGCCAACCGCGGATGGCTGCCGACCCTCCACGGCCGGAGACAAGATCAATCGACCAGTGGAGGACAACCGGATGCTGGCCGCGGGGAGCAGTTTCGGGAGCCAAACCGTCACAACTATCCCCTGCCCCCCCCCTGGGGGCACGGGTCCTTGGAGTGGCTTCGGTCGCGCCGGGAATTTCCACACCTCTCACACCACACACACACATCACACAGTTTTTCCTACACCGAGAAATGACTCTCCGGCTGTCATTTCTCGAAGACTTCTTCTAGCCGGAGACATTGAGAGCAACCCAGGACCCACGTACACATACATATGTCCAACTTGCTCAAAACCCATCACTTCGAGTCGCCACACTAAGGGTTCAGTTCTCTGCAATTCATGCAGGAACTGGACCCACTTCACCTGTACAACACTTGCCTCCAAGAAACACTACACGAACACCTGGACCTGTTCCTCATGCCCCTCCCTCTCCCAGTCAAATCCCTCGCCTAAAACCCGTCCACCTCTCCTCCCCAACCCACCTAGCCTTCCCATATCATCCACTCCCCCCCCTAAAACTCGTCCACCTCTCCTCCCTAACCCACCTAACTTTCCCATACCATCCACATCCTCAACTCAACACACCACACCCCATCCTAATCCATTCCAACCCCCATCTCCTGCTCCCCAATCCCCACCCCCACCTCACCCATCCCAACCTCCAGCCCCTCCCTCACCCCCACCCCATCCTCGTGCAGCAGCACCCAACATACATCGTGCACATAACATTAACATTCTCCAATTGAACATAGATGGCATTAACACAAAGAAACACGAACTCTCACACTTCATCAAACAACACAACATACACATTGCCATCTTACAAGAAACAAAACTCCGCACATCACAAAAAACACCCACATTTCATAATTTCACCACCATCAGACAAGACCGGGCTGTCGGCGGGGGCGGTGGACTCATCACCCTGGTACACAATGAAATATCATACATAGTAACCAGTGTACAAACCAAATCCCTCCTCCCCCCAAATGATAACACAACAGAAATACAATCAATTAAAATACGTACTGGCAACAAATCCAACATAACCATCATAAACACATACATCCCTCCCCAAACATCCCCTACAGTACAAAATGAATACAGACCACACTTACTACACATCACAAACACCCCACACATCATCCTGGGTGGTGACTTCAACGCCAAGACGTCGGCCTGGTTTGTCGACAACCCCGACACAGACAGAGGGCTGGTACTACAAAACCAAACAGATAACCTCATCATCCTTAACGACATCCATCAACATACCCATATTCCTCACCAAGCCCTCTATAACCCATCATCTCCAGACATCACCTTTTGCTCCCCAGAACTCGCCCCCACAACATCCTGGAGGGTGGTCAGAACCTTAGGCTCTGACCACCTCCCGTTCATTATCACCACCAAAACCAGACTCACCCCAGCTAGCCACAAACACACATACACCAATTATAAAAGAGCTAACTGGGAAGCATTTACAAATGAGACAGAACAACACTTCACAACTCTAAACAGTACACCCATCACTAACATCAACAATGCTGTACACATACTCAATAAAACTATCCAAAACGCTGACAAGAAACACATTCCAAGAGGTAACAGAAAAAGACACAACCCCAACTTCACACCAGAAATTCAAAAACCTCATCAGACAACGCGACACACTGAAACACTCCCCAGCACCCCACACACAAGACATCACACAACAAATTCAAGCACTCAACACCCAAACTAACAACAAAATACAAGAACAACAAAAACTAAATTGGAATAACTTCCTACAAACACTTGATCACAAAACAAACCCCAAAAAACTCTACAAAACACTAAACAGCATCACACTTTACAACAGCAACACAACACAATCACATGCTGCAATCACAACAACAGACTCTACTCCTTCATGTAAACAACAAGCAAACACTCTCATCAATCACTTCTCACATGTCAGCCACCTAAAACCTCACAAAGACGACCGACGTGTCATCCGACGTAAGAGACAATTCCCCACAGACCCTGACTATACACCCTTCACCAATCACCAGACAAAGCATATCATCAACAATCTCAAGCACTCACCCGCCTGTGGCCTGGACAACATAAGCAACATACACCTCAGACACCTGGGACCACAAGGCATACAAACACTCACTAACATATCAAACTACAGCTATTCACACAACACAATACCAGACATTTGGAAGCATGGTATCATCATCACATTCCCCAAACCCAACAAAGACCCCACGCTACCCTCCTCGCACCGCCCCATCACACTCCTTTGCTCCCCCTCCAAAGTCATGGAACGCCTAGTATTACAACTAATTACACCCGACCTACCCCTAGCTCCAACACAACATGGCTTTGGGCCACTGCACTCCACAAACACTCTTCTCACAGACCTTACACAAAGAGCTTTTGACGGCATCAACTCAGCTAGACCACCACACAGATCACTATTAGCCACACTCGACATTAGTAAAGCCTTCGATGCCATCCCCCGCCACAACCTAACAAACAAAATCTACAACACAAACATGCACAACAACACAAAAAGGTGGCTGGCCAACTTCCTAGCAGGCAGATGTGCACACGCATCTTTTGCCGGTCAGTCATCTAAAATCAGAAACTTTCCAAACGGAGTCCCACAGGGATCCGTCCTATCGCCCGCACTCTTCAATCTGTACATGCACGATATAACTACACCCAATACTCCCCAAATAAACTTAGCCTCCTATGCAGATGACATAACACTCACATGCACACACCATGACCCAAGAAGAGCAACAGATCTCCTTCAACCCTATCTCAACACACTACATGGCTGGTGCACTACAAACAGACTGAATCTAGCCCCAGCCAAATCCACCGCAACCCTGCTCACAAGCTGGACAGGTGAACACGAATACATCCCTCAACTCACCATAAACAACACACCCCTAACACATACACACACACCCAAAATCCTAGGAGTAACATATGATACTCATATGACATTCAAACAGCACACCACAAACATTAAAAAGAAACTGACACCCAGACTTAACGCCCTCAGGTCACTTGCTCACACAAAATTTGGACACAACAAAGAAACTACCACCACAGTATATAAACAATACATAAGATCAGTAATGGAATACGCAAGCCCAGCCTGGGCTTCTAACCTAGCTGAAACACATCATAAGACCTTACAGACTATCCAAAACAAAGCCCTGAAGATCATTACAGGCTGCACAGCTACTGCACCCACAGATCATCTACATCAAGAAACCAAAATCCTCAAAGTCAAAGACCATCTGGACATGAGAGGCACTCAATTCCTGGCAGCAGCCTCCACGAACCAAGACCACCCACTAAACTACATGGCAACACACCCACAGACACCAAGAAATATCAAAACAACACCCAGCACACGGTATCACACACAGTTATTGTCCTCTCTCCCTCCCTGCCCACCCCGAACCAACTTCCAGAAGCACATACATACTCATATCTCTCGCCAATCCATCCACTCACTCACAGACAACACGCAGCTGCATGCACGACCTTCCGAAATGCATCCTTCCGAATCCTCCCTCCCTCGCGAGGACAGAGTCCACCTGGCCAGGCTGAGATGCGGACACCATCCAGCTCTCCTGAGCTATCAGAAGAGACTGGATGACTCCGTTGTCGACGCCTGCCCGGGATGTAACACAGCACCCCATACCATTAAACACATCATAGAAGACTGCATTTCACACAACCACTTACGCCAACAACACAACCTACACTCAATGAGAGCTCTGTGGGAAAGCCCGATCGTGGCCATGGCCTTCCTCAGGGACTCGGGGCTGTTCGGCCAGGCAGCTTAGGGAACAACAACAACAACAACAACTAAGGGTGAAGGTTGGTCTTATCCAGAGTGAGGTTTGTCATCCTCTACCCTACCTTAACCGTTTCTGTCTGTCTCTTTTACTGTACTACTTTTTCTTCTAGGTGCTGACGAGATCGCCCGTTTGTGTGTCACTGCAAGGGGGGCTTTGGACGGTGGGGGCATTGGTCCGGGGGTGTAAGCCCGTGGGCTGATGATCCCCTCCGCCGCTACCCTCTCAGAGACATATCTAATTTTGTTCTATTGCCCCTCAACTTGCTCTTCATAACTGTTAAGGGGCACAGGCCCTAGGAGAGGCTTCGGTGTCCAGGGCGTTTCCGCACTCTCCGCAGCCCCTCGAGTGGAAACGGCTTTCGGTTACCTGGGCAGTCTTATAGTGGTAACGCTGGGAGGGTTCTGTGGGGACGCTCAGTTATGGCCTTGGTCTTGCTCATGACCTTGGGGCTGCTCGGCCAGACAGCCTGGGGAACAACAACAACAACAACTAACTCCGTGATTGTTGAGATGTGGGCGATGTGATTGATGATATGTAAACAGTATGATTGTAAACAAACTTAGCAAACTACGTGATTTAATAAGCTGGGCTAGCTACCCAATTGCAGAAAAACGGGCAGTGTAATTGCCGATTCATAGATAAATAAATTAATAAATGAATGCACAACAATAGAGGTTTAGAGTGATTGTGATAAGGTGTGAAAAAACGAGAGATTAAGGGGAGATGGGCGTGCATATTTTCTTATTGTTTTATTTATTTATTATGTTTTTAGTTTCCTCCCTAGACCTCCATCAACCTGCAAAAATACACCCCTTAGAGCCTCCTTCAAGATAAAGGTGTACATTTTTTTGGTAGGAAAATGCCTCGGCCGAAGGCCGCCAAACTAATGGGCTGAATGTCTTAAAATCTAAAAAACAATGGGGCTGAACACAAGTGAGAAGGGGGCCACAAAAACCAGCCCAGCCCCCTTAAGATCATTACCCCCACCAAGAGAGAAACCAGCCCAGCCCCCTTAAGATCATTACCCCCACCAAGAGAGAAACCAGCCCAGCCCCCTTAAGATCATTACCCCCACCAAGAGAGAAACCAGCCCAGCCCCCTTAAGATCATTACCCCCACCAAGAGAGAAACCAGCCCAGCCCCCTTAAGATCATTACCCCCACCAAGAGAGAAACCAGCCCAGCCCCCTTAAGATCATTACCCCCACCAAGAGAGAAATTAGGGTTTCGCGAGTGATGAGGGAAAATGAGCTGTCCTGTACCTGGTGGATTGCTGCTGCTGCTCTCTCTCTCTCTCTCTCTCTCTCTCTCTCTCTCTCTCTCTCTCTCTCTCTCTCTCTCTCTCATCACCTAATACCCCAGACATGTCCTTGCTCTCGAAGTATCAAGTAATTTGGGGAGGTAGGTGAATGGTAAGCTTGTGAGGTGAGTGGAATTACCCTCTGAGGATTATGACACCATTTAGCAATATATTTTGGCAACCTTTGTATGATTTCATGCAGTTTATGAAGAATCTCAAACAATCAGAGTGTAAACATTATCTTAATTTGTATTTATATGTGTATGAAAGAGGCAAAAGGCAGACTGCCTGTACGAATGTCTCCCCAAAAAGGCAACAGAGTGTCAGAGAGCCAAATTCAAAAGGGTCAAAATGACAACTCTTGGGTTGGAGAGCTGGGCAGAATAGGAGTGGGACTGTGTTGAAAAGCGGTTGCCTCGCACTTGCCGCAAATGAAGAGGTATACACTGAGAGAGCTCTGAAAAACACTGATTGTTGCAATAGCAACAGAAGAATGAAAGATATGCAACAGTGCGCCGTGTAGAAAGAGATTGTAGAGGAAGTGAGTTGATGAGGCGGAATGCTTTTGACTGAACTTGTTCGAGAAGTGCGGTATGGGTGGAACTCAATTCAATTCAATTCAATTCAATTCAAATATATTTATTTAGCCTTCAGATATACAATAAGTTCAGAATTTAAATACATGGAAGTCAACTGGCTAAGCATTATGAGAGAAAACTCTCTTTAAGGCACCTTGATTTAACCCAAATTAATTTACATTTTTACATACATATAATATAATATATACTCTTTCAATTCGCACCCATAAACTTACACCACATAAACATACTCAGCACAAAAGTAACTTACACCACATAAACATACTCAGCACAAAAGTAACTTACACCACATAAACATACTCAGCACAAAACTAACTTACACCACATAAACATACTCAGCACAAAAGTAACTTACACCACATAAACTTACACCACATAAACATACTCAGCACAAAAGTAACTTACACCACATAAACTTACACCACATAAACATACTCAGCACAAAAGTAACTTACACCACATAAACTTACACCACATTAACATACTCAGCACAAAAGTAACTTACACCACATAAACATACTCAGCACAAAAGTAACTTACAATTTGACGGATGTTTTAATATTTACTCAATACAAATTATTTGAGGGACATCTTAAAACTATACAGGGAGGGTTTATCCAGAATATGCCGAGGCAGTGCATTCCAGACCTTTACACCATGATAATGAATCAATTTTTGAGATTGATTTGATGCCAATAATGGAATTTCTAAATCTCTTGTGTTTCTTAAGGTATATCTTTCATTTAAACGAAAATTAAATATATTTATGGGATTGTAATTATTAATGGCTTTATAAACAAAGATAGCAGTGCAATATATGTTTATGTCTTCCCATTTTAACACCTAACGAGCGGCCTAGGCGGTAAATAATATGTAGCCACCAGCGGGGTGTTTTTACCCAAAATAGGGTTGTTTACGTGATCATTTCCATGCCTAAATAAGACCCAGAGCATAAAACAAGTATCTATCCCTGAAAGGGCATAAACAGAGCTTTCCAATGACACCCCAACGATCCTTGTACGACCGCTAGTTTTCTTGTAACAATCGCGCAACACGAGTGCAAAAACCATGTAATTCGGTACTTTCCCTACACAATTCACTGTGTAGTGAGTGTGAGAGTGTGGGAGGAGGGTGGGATTCATGTCAGTTGGTCCACCGCAGTGGTCTGGAGCAGTCATACGCTCGCTACTCTCCTGCCACCACTTGTCTCTCTCTCTCAGCAACATTACGTGCTGAAAATGGCACACGACTTATGTTGTGAGCCGCCACATTGTCCAAATTTCTTTCACTCGACTTATGTTGCGCGCCGCCAGTTAAGGGTTAAAAGCCTTAGAGATTTAAATAATTCATTTGTGTGATCATATTTTCTTTTGAAAGTGATTGTCCTAATAATTTTCTTTTGCGCTAGTTTGACTCTCTCTATCTTAGTTTTACCTGCGGTTGCCCAAACTGTGTGACAGTATGAAGAGTAAGGGTACACCAAGGAGTAGTAAAGTTGTTTAAGTACTTCCGAAGGAAAGCAGTTATGAGTTAGATATAATATACCATATTGTTTATTTATCTTGTTTGTTAATGTTTGTATATGTGACTGCCAAGTCAATTGCCTATCCACTACAACAGCAAGAAATTTTATATTTTGCTCTTCTATTAACATTGAATTTCATATTTTAATGGAATCTACATTTGGAGGAACATTCTTTTTTCTGTGATGAATAATATATTTTGTTTCGTCGATATTTAAGGTTAGCTTATTTGCGGTCATCCAACAATAGATATTATTTAGTTCATTATTCACTGATTGCACTAGAGTATTTAAATTGCTGTGACTGGCATAAAGTGTTGTATCATCTGCAAACATAATTGTTTTAAATAGTACATTTGTGTTAATTAAATCATTCACATATATAATAAACAATAATGGGCCCAGTATGGACCCCTGTGGAACTCCAAAGGCTAAAGATTGTTCACTAGATTTAATATTATTATATTCTACATGTTGTTTACGGTCCTTAACCCTTAAAAAGCGGCTCACCACTTAAGTCGTATTTAATAAAGCTGGACTATGTGGCGGCGCTCGACATATGTCGAGTGGCAATTTCAGCACGTAATGTGGCTGAGAGAGAGAGACAAGTGGTGGCAGGAGACTAGCGAGCGTATGACTGCTCCAGACCACCGCGGCGAACCTACTGACACAAATCTCAGCTCCCTCCTCCCTCTCTCACTCGCTACATACTCAATTATATGGGGAAAGTACCGAATTACCTGCTTTTTGCACTCGCGTTGCACGGTTATTGCAAGAAAACTATCCATCATACAAGGATCGTTATGGTGTCATTCGAAAGCTCTGTTCATGCCCTTTCAGGGATAGATACTTGTTTTACGTTCTGGGTCTTATTTAGGCATGAAAATTATCACGTAAACAGCCCTATTTTGGCTAAAAACACCCCGCTGGGCGGTACACATAAATAAACCGCATAGGCCGCTAAAGAAGGGTTAAGGTAAGATTCAAACCACCTGAATGTAGTATTTCTTATACCATAATGTTTGAGTTTCTCTAATAGAATGTGGTGGTCAACTGTGTCAAAGGCTTTTGACAGATCTAAAAATACACTAATTGTAAACAGTCTATCATCAAATGCTGCAAGTACGTCATTACTAAATTTTATTAGCGCAGTTTCCGTTGATTTTCCACACCTAAATCCATACTGGGCATCAGAAATTATACGGTTCGATAAACAAAATTAATTTAGTCTATTATACATTAGTTTCTCTAATATTTTGCTCATAACAGGTAAAACTGATATGGGCCGGTGATTATTAAATAGCGTCTTATCCCCAGATTTATATATTGGTAACACCTTCGCAATTTTAAGATGATCGGGAAAAATACCCGTGAAAAAGGACATATTACAGAGGTATAATACAACTTGTGACATAGAAGGCATCATTCGTAATATTTTCATAGGTATCCCATCACAGCCTGGAGAGGAATCCCGCAGTTGGCTAACTGTATTTAGTAATTCTTCTGTAGTAACTGGAGGCATTAAGAATGTTGATGCTTGTGGATTAGTTAAGTATGAATTAAAGGAAACATTTGACTCTCTGATGTTTTCAGCTAGATGTTTCCCGACTTTGACAAAGTATGAATTAAACTGGTGTGCTATTACATATGGTTCTTTAATTTCATTGTTGTTATGAATAAATGTATCACTTGATTTGCTGTATTTTTGTCTTCCTAGAACTGAGTTAATTATATTCCAAGCCTTTTTACCGTCACCAGCAGCTTCTTCCAACTTTTGTTTATGGTAGTTTCCTTCGGCTGTTCGTATAGAGGTCGTAACTTGATTACGAAGCCTACGGTATCTCTCTCCAAACGTGATAGGTTTTATGGCATATTTTACACATGCACATTGTGCTCCGATACAGAGCAAGAGACTGTGTGGAGGTGAAGAGCCCACGGAGGCAGTTAAAGACACCTAACTTTTGGGAAGCTGTATTAACAAGAGTAGTAATAATATGATCTTTCCAAGAAAGGTCGGATGAAAAAGATACACCTAGAATATTGAGACCTAAAGTCCCACAGATTCTTCCTTAGCTTAAGACAATCGTCTAGGGGTCGCCAAAATAATATGGCTAAGTGCGTTCTCGAACACTGGAAGGGTTAAGGTCAGTCCAGGTGATTATAGACATACTCTGTCTTACTGGGGAATGTTACGACTGAGGTTTAAATATATTAGGGCTCTTATTCATTGGACTAGTAATGGCATAAATGCTACAATGGAAAGCGCTAGATCCAACCTCTGATGTATATTCCCAGTGAACAAAGAACACAAATACTCTCCAGAGTTCTATATGCAATAATAGGCTATTAAACTCTCAATAAATGTGCGTCTACTCTAGGCTTAATGTTATGTGAAAACAGCTTATTACTACCTATAACCGAAGGTGCTTGGTTATGGTATGCAAAGTAAGGTGGTAAGAGAAGTTACAGCTTACGTTACTTTAATCAATAAATGTCAGGCACTCTTGCATGAAAGAAAGTGCACTAAAGTCCTTCAACACCAACAAGGAATCTTCTTTAAATGTTAGATGCTATCAAGATGCTCGAATCGGAAATGGAACCCAAAAAGGCAGGCAGCGGAACAATGCTCGTGCAGGCTATACACACAAAAAGGCAGGAGATATAATGCAGTCGGAGCCAAGAATATCCTAAACGCCACAACAATTATAATAATCGCCACGACAATGCAGTATTCCTATCAACAAAAAGAGCCTAAGTCGTTTGTGTCTCAATACATCAAACTAGGCTGCGAAATACTTGTGTAATCATAAACGGGTATGCATAAAAAGAGTAATTGGTTTAATATACTTAATGTCTACTATGACTGATAAAGTCTAGCTAGAGTCAATGATACGAGATACTGGTGCGCATGGCATGCCGCATAGCCTAGTGCAAATCTCAAGTTTGTGCGTCAAATATTACGTTATAGGGGAGGGTAGCTCTCTTGAGAAACCTTAATACCGAAGCATTAAGCGTTCTCCTGGTATACCTCAAAGACAAACAACGAGCTTAGAACAGTGCAGAATGGTATAGGCAAAAAGCCCTCATTTGTGCATGCTCTACTCTCAATGGCACACAGACTAGAATTTACCCAATCAACTCCAGTTCTCAGGTATGTCGTGCAGCTTTTAACTAAAGCCAGCACCCATCGGAAACAATACCTTATAGTATCAGACTCCTAGTCTAGCATTATCTAATCCAGCAGAACACTAATAATTATAGGAAGCGGTTCTGAACAATATGAATGCCAACCAATGCTTCGTGATCAACTTATCTTAACAGCTAACATACATGGGTTATATCAGACCTTAACGCACAATACAACTGGCCAGCATGAAGCTGATTATGCAGAGTTAACCAGAGGGGGTATAACATTAATAAAAAGGTGGTGAAAGATATGGAAAATGAGAGAGATAGGCAGAGGAAAAGGTTCTCAGGTGCAGGAAGGAGGACAGGTATCAAAGGGATAAGAGGGATGCGTAGTAGAAACCAGATCTGAGGGAGAGAGTGGCGAGGGAACTGTATATATACTAGCACTAGCTCGAGCCGCGTGGGAAAAAAGCGGTAACCAGCCCTCCAGCCAATACTAAAGAAGCCAGCCAAACATGATGTCACAAAGCATGGTAAAAAACTCCCTCAACGAATCCCCACGAGGCCAGCCAGCTATGACGTCATCGAGTATAGCAAAACACTACGCGCCTCCTCTCACTCTGTTCTACTCTCTCTCTCTCTCAATTCCTATCATTACTACTTAATGATAAAACATATACTTTGCAATTAAATATATAAAGCCTTGACATGGGCGAAAACAAAGAGCCTTTCTGGACTGCCCATGACACAAGCTTTCATATGAAATAAAGCACACAATAATACATCAACTGTAGCCACATCCACTGCCATGGCGATCCTAGCGAGTCACTCTAGGACAAGCCATGCGGTTCTAACGGAGTGGTTAATGTCACCCCCCCCCCCCCCAAGACTTTTCTCAGATGCCCAAAGCTCAAACAAATCTGATGGTTAGAACCCATGCTATATCTCTACTTCCCATCACCCAGCGGCAGTAAAATATCTGGCACAGTTCTCAACAAAACATTTTACAAAATTATAGCCCTCCCCAACACAATAGGTTAAATCATATGTAGTTATGCTCCTCAAGAGCGAGCTTCTCTAGCCCAGCATTCTGAGAGGAGTGCAACTCAGAATTACTGCTCTAATATACTGAAAAAATTCAACTATCAAAGAAAGAGTTTTTATTTGATTGTTTATGTTTTTAATTTGTTTATTTCGGCTGCGCTATAGGGGCAAGCCTAGTTTTTTCTTCTATACCAAACGCTCAACTCCTGCTTTACGACCCAATACGCTGGGCTACAACCGCGAGCCAACAAGCACCAAGCGCAAAATACTATTCAAACTAAAGCAGGAGGCTACCCGTGTGTCAATCTTCCCAGGATCATCTACCCTCGAAAGACAATCTGCAATCACGTTGTCACAACCGGCAATATGGCGTATGTCCAGGTTATATTCCTGTAACATTAGCGACCACCTGGTCAGCCTCTTATTCCGATTGTGAAACTGGTTCAAAAACTTGAGAGGGTGATGATCTGTGTAAATTACAACGACTGGACCATAGGCTGGAACATAGACCTCGAAATGCCTCAGTGCAAATACAATTGCCAGCAGCTCTTTCTCGACAACAGAGTAGTTCTTTTGGGCTGAATTGAACTTCTTCGAGTAGAAACTAACAGGATGTTCCAGCCCATCATCGTCCTTTTGCATAAGGATGGCACCAGCCCCCACACCACTAGCATCCGTTGCTAGTTGGAAAGGTAGGCTAAAGTCAGGGGCCCTGAGGATCGGGTGAGTGCACAACAGGTGTTTTACTACGCTAAACGCCTTCTCACACTCAGGCGCCCATTTGAATTTCTTATCCTTCGCTAAAAGATCTGTCAGAGGTGCTAGCACGGTAGAGTACCCCTTAATGAAGCGTCTGTAGTATCCGATCATACCTAAGAACCTCATGATCTGCTTATTGGTGGCCGGCCGGGGAAAGTGATCAATCGCAGCTATCGTGTTCTGTGGGGGGCACACCTGACTCAACCCCACCACGAACCCAAGATACTGCACGGACGCCCGCACGAAATCACACTTTGCCAGGTTAACCACCAAGCTAGCCTCAATAAGCCTCTTGAACAGGAGTTCTACGTGATCACAATGACTCTTAAAGCTGTTGTCATAGATAATAACATCGTCGAGGTATATTGTGCAATTAGGAATGTCTGCCGTTATATCATTCATCAAACTCTGAAAGGTAGCGGGTGCGTTCTTTAGGCCATAAGGCATCACGTTACAGCGGTAGGTAGCACCATCCACCACAAAACCACATACCTCTTTCGCTCGTTCGGACAAGGGCACCTGCCAGTATCCCTTAACCAAGTCCACCTTGGTTAGGTAGTTTGCATTGCCTATCTTGTCCACACAGTCGTCGACCCGAGGAAGAGGGTATGGGTTGGTGGGCGTCAAACCGTTTCACCGTCTGTAGTCTAAGCAGAATCGCACCTTACCATCCAGTTTTGGTTGCAGCGTGACGGTAGATGTCCACTTCACCACCCCCTTCTCAATCAGCCCCCTTGTTAACATATACTCCAACTCCGCCCGGAGGGCCGGCACTTTAATAGGGGGCACCTTATAGGGAACTGACTTGAAATGGGGGTGGTCTCCTACGTCCACGTCGTGCACCTCTAGGGTAGTGAGGCCTGGGTGCTCCACGAAAACAGAGGGGTATGAACCGAACAGGCGCTCCACAGCCACACGCTGATGCTCAGGTGAGTGTTGCAACGCTTCCTGAGCCGCCTGGTTCGTGTTCCCCGCCCACTGGTTCGCAGAGACATGATGATCCCAGTTATCCTCCACCTGAGCTTGACTGTCCCGTTCTCCTTCTCCACCTTGACTGCTAAACGTCATCACAGGCACAGTGAGAGGCTCAGGGAGGTGCCTCACATACTCCTTCATAAGATTAACGTGACATAACTGATTGCGCTTACGCCTGTCTGGAGTGGCTACCAAGTAATCCAGGTCCGATAGCTTCTCAACCACCCTATAAGGACCAGTGTACTTCGCGGATAAGGGGTGACCTACAAGGGGCAGTAGAATCAACACCTCCTGACCCACGTGAAACTCCCTGAGTTTAACCTTGACGTCGTACCTGTCCTTCATGAGGGCCTGAGAGCTAGTCAAATTACGGCCAGCCAACTCCAGACTGCGCAACATCCGTTCTCGACTGTCGAGGACATACTTGAGCATAGAACAAGGTCTTTCTGCGCCCTCCCATATTTCTTTAACCATATGGAGAGGCCCTCTGACACGGTGTCCAAAGACGAGCTCATTAGGGCTGAATCCCAAACTTTCCCCAGGTACCTCCCGTGCAGCAAACAAAACATAAGGCAGGCCAAGATCCCAATCTTTCCCATTCTCAAAGCAATAACAACGAAGCATAGATTTTAAGGTTGAGTGCCATCGCTCTAACACACCCTGGCTCTCCGGATGATACGCAGATGACACAACCGTAACAATCCCATGCTGCTGCATAGTTTGAACAAAGAGGTTAGAAGTGAAGTTGGATCCTTGGTCTGACTGAATCTCCTGCGGGTAACCATACCGGGAAAAATACACTAGCAAGTTTCGGACCACCGTCTTCGCTGACCCATTTCTCATAGGGGCGTCAGGGTACCTTGTTGCTACATCCATGATGGTCAGGAGAAACTTGTTTCCGGCACTTGTAGGGGGAAGGGGGCCAACCATATCCACTATAACCTTACTAAAGGGAGGCCCACTGACAGGAATGGGGTGTAACGGCGCCTTAGGAATGCTCTGATTTGGTTTGCCAACCTTCTGACACACATCATACATTGCCACCCATGACACAACTTGTGCTCTCAGACCAGGCCACCAAAATAATTTCCCCAAGGCTGCAACCGTCTTACGGACACCCAGATGTCCCGCCAGTGGTACATCATGGGCCAACCTAAGTAGGCTTTCCCTGCAAACCCTTGGCACGACCAGCTGGTCTACCTCTCCTGACCCCCCCTCCCAATTCCTCTGCGGATCTTGGAATCGCTGGTACAGTATGCCATCTATGAAAACAAAATCTCCCGACTGTGCATCACTGTCCTCCTCCAACTCGACAGCACCGGTACCACATTCAAGAACCTCCGGGTCTTCTAATTGCAATTTACGAATGTCCGAAGGAGCAAGCTTATCTATGTGTTTGCGAAACAACTCATGCCCCCCTCCTACACTGAATTTAGCCTCCCGTTGCTCTCTCTCTGTGTATCGTTGCTGTCTCTTCGTCTTTTTAAGCCCATCCTCTGCCTTCTTACTAACAGTTAATGGGTCTTCTCCAGACTCGAAAATTGGTCCTAATAATGAGTCCCCGAGAATGTCCGTTGATACTAAACTCTCAACCGCATCAACTTTTAACACCTTCTCGGTACCTTTCCTCCGCTTGTCTAAAGACTGTTGACCAGAATGT
Organism: Paralithodes platypus; assembly: GCA_032716605.1. Taxonomy (NCBI): domain Eukaryota; kingdom Metazoa; phylum Arthropoda; class Malacostraca; order Decapoda; family Lithodidae; genus Paralithodes; species Paralithodes platypus. The sequence goes on from CM064492.1 coordinate 7,174,762, forward strand.
GACTCCCTGGATGCAAGAGATCTGGTGACAACACACGCCATAGGTTGCACCTGACACTTCTCAACCTACTCCTGCTCCTCCCTACTCACGTCGGCCAGCTTCTCGGCAACGACCAAGGGTGGAGCCTCAGAAGTAGGCCCCGCAAAGTCGTTGCTGAGAAGGAGGTCGACGCCCCCAACAGGCAACTTCTCCACAATTCCTACATCCAGGTCACGAGTCACACCATCAACTTCCATCTTCATTCTTACAAGCGGGTATGACCTTGTTGCATTAACTCCCTGAACCACAACCATCCGTGCCGTATTTACAGGTTTACCAGTGAAATTCCTCAACAATGTTTGCGATGCCCCCGTGTCACGCAAAATTCCCACCTTATGTCTTCTACCCCCCAACTCCACACAACCGAGTCCCCTGTGGTCACTAAAGGCATCACGGACAGGGAATAAGCCTTCCGGATCCTTCTGCACTGGCAGTGTATTTACCTCGGAAGAATTGCCTCTAACAAACTCCGATGTCCTCTTGAACACTCCAATGCCGTGAGCAAAAGACACGGCTGCCGGAGGAGGTCGACTAGGGCACTCATTTGCCTTATGACCCTCCTGGTGGCACTTAAAACACATACATTTCGGTTTCGGCTTATACTGTGATGTAAAAAGCCCCTGACTTTTCTCATACAGCGTGGTGTTTGGTTTGGATTCAGTTTTAGTGTCATTGCTCTTTTGTTTAAATGTGTCATTGCTACGGGGAGGGGGAGGATAACGGTCCCTAGCACTTGCATCTTACTTCTGTGAGGACCCGCAACCCCGAATCAACGACAGCCGTCGATCAGCCATTTCTGCTGCTTCGACTAGAGTTCTTGGGTTTTTCTCCTTCAAGTTCAAAGTTAGATCAGCGCCCGTGCTCTTAAAGAACTGCTCCAACAACATTAACTGCTTAATTCCATCAAATGTTGTTACCTTCTCAGATCGGAGCCAGTTCCCCATAGCATCGGACAAGTCCCGGGCGTGTTCCAAAAAGGTGCTATCTCTTCCCTTAGTTACATCCCGGAACTTCAAACGGTACGTTTCTGGTTGCAGTTCGTAAGCCCTCAGGACAGCCTCCTTGAGATCCTCATACACAATACATGACTCCAAAGGTAATGCATCGTAGGCTTTAAGACCCTTGCCTATTAATCTAGAGGACACAAGTGCTGCCCATTTATTCTCTGGCCACTGGTGTTCCTGGCACTTCTTCTCAAAGCGTGCGAAAAATTCTGTTACCCCACTCTCATCAAACACCGGAACCAGTTTCAATAAGTGCAAGAGAGATTGATCATGAACACGGTTACCAGCCCCAAGTCGCTGTCCCGTCGTCTCTACTCGCGACTTCTCTACGTCCATGTCGGCACAGTACCAAGTCGACTCTAAATCAGCTTGGATTTTTGCTAGCTCTGTTTGCTGCTGAAGCTCACATGCCCTTTGTTGCTGTTGAATCTCAGATGCCCTGATAGCCTTTCTCTTTTCGATCTTAGCTGATTTTATTTGCTGCTGATGCTGAAGCTTAGCTAATTCGAGCTTAAACAATAATTCTGGAGATAACCCTTGAGGAGGTGAAGGTGCTACAATGTTTGAAATTACCGGTGGTCCCCCCAGGGGCAACCCACCCTGCCAGTCACCACCCACCTGTGGAAGCGTACCCGGGGTCGGCAAACCACTGGGATGGCTGGGAGTCGAGTGTAGGTGAAGCATGGCCGAAGGGCTCTGAGCACTCAACCCATCTCGCTCACCAGTCACCCTGCCCAGTACACACATTATCAAGTTATCCCTGGGCATGCTGCTAGTACCCGCATGACCGATAGCTGTGGCCAGGCATTGAAGACCGGACCGATCCATACCCTCCAACCGCTCGGCAGTAACAGGCCATTGCAAAAATATCCTAGCATCCTCCTCACAGTTCACCTGATTAACCATTTCATCATACTGCTGTTCCTCAGTTTCGACATTACTTACTGTGTCTCCATTCTCCTCTGATCCGGTAAAACACATGATGCTCACACAAATTTCTCACCTCAATATTCAGAAAAGAAGCACCCCAAACTCTTATACCTCAATATACACACAAAAATTCTCGGAAATACTCAAGGGCTATACTATGTTGCAAAAAAATATATATTCTTGCTGATCCCCGCAAAATATTCCCCAAAACAACAAATGTTCCCTGCTAATAAATGTAGGTTCACCAAATCCTAGGTAAGGTCGCCATTTGTTACGACTGAGGTTTAAATATATCAGGGCTCTTATTCATTGGACTAGTAATGGCATAATTGCTACAACGGAAAGCGCTAGATCCAACCTCTGATGTATATTCCCAGTGAACAAAGAACACAAATACTCTCCAGAGTTCTATATGCAATAATAGGTAATTAAACTCTCAATAAATGTGCGTCTACTCTAGGCTTAATGTTATGTGAAAACAGGCTATTACTACCTAAAACCGAAGGTGCTTGGTTATGGTATGCAAAGTAAGGTGGTAAGAGAAGTTACAGCTTACGTTACTTTAATCAATAAATGTCAGGCACTCCTGCATGAAAGAAAGTGCACTAAAGTCCTTCAACACCAACAAGGAATCTTCTTTAAATGTTAGATGCTATCAAGATGCTCGAATCGGAAATGGAACCCAAAAAGGCAGGCAGCGGAACAATGCTCGTGCAGGCTATGCACACAAAAAGGCAGGAGATATAATGCAGTCGGAGCCAAGAATATCCTAAACGCCACAACAATAATAATAATCGCCACGACAATGCAGTATTCCTATCAACAAAAAGAGCCTAAGTCGTTTGTGTCTCAATACATCAAACTAGGCTGCGAAATGCTTGTGTAATCATAAACGGGTATGCATAAAAAGAGTAATTGGATAAAATACTTAATGTCTACTATGACTGATAAAGTCTAGCTAGAGTCAATGATACGAGATACTGGTGCGCATGGCATGCCGCATAGCCTAGTACAAATCTCAAGTCTGTGCGTCAAATATTACGTTATAGGGAAGGGTAGCTCTCTTGAGAAACCTTAATACCGAAGTATTAAGCGTTCTCCTGGCGTACCTCAAAGACAAACAACGAGCTTAGAACAGTGCAGAATGGTATAGGCAAAAAGCCCTCATTCGTGCATGCTCTACTCTCAATGGCACACAAACTAGAATTTACCCAATCAACTCCAGTTCTCAGGTATGTCGTGCAGCTTTTAACTAAAGCCAGCACCCATCGGAAACAATACTTTATAGTATCAGACTCCTAGTCTAGCATTATCTAATCCAGCAGAACACTAATAATTATAGGAAGCGGTACTGAACAATATGAATGCCAACCAATACTTCGTGATCAACTTATCTTAACAACTAACATACAGGGGTTATATCAGATCTAAACGCACAATACAACTGGCCAGCATGAAGCTGATTATGCAGAGTTAACCAGAGGGGGAATAACATTAATAAAAGGTGGTGAAAGATATGGAAAATGAGAGAGATAGGCAGAGGAAAAGGTTCTCAGGTGAAGAAAGGGGGGCAGGTATCAAAGGGATAAGAGGGATGCGTTCTAGAAACCAGATCTGAGGGAGAGAGTGGCGAGGGAACTGTATATATACTAGCACTAGCTCGAGCCGCGTGGGAAAAAAGCAGTAACAAGTCCTCCAGCCAATACTAAAGAAGCCAGCCAAACATGACGTCACAAAGCATGGTAAAAAACTCCCTCAACGAATCCCCACGAGGCCAGCCAGCTATGACGTCATCGAGTATAGCAAAACACTACGCGCCTCCTCTCACTCTGTTCTACTCTCTCTCTCTCTCAATTCCTATTGTTACTACTTAATGATAAAACATATACTTTGCAATTAAATATATAAAGCCTTGACATGGGCGAAAACAAAGAGCCTTTCTGGACTGCCCATGACACGAGCTTTCATATGAAATAAAGCACACAATAATACATCAACTGTAGCCACATCCACTGCCCGGGCGATCCTAGCGAGTCACTGTAGGACAAGCCATGCTGTTCTAACGGAGTGGTTAACGTCACAGGAATAACATGTACACTCGGACGCCACAGTCTCTAGCCCACCCTTAGGAATTCGTAGACCCCCGATGTTTCAATCTTTATGCAATTATAACTATCTGGATTGATTTAGGATAGAACTTGCTCTTCAATAAATAGAATATATGGTTTTGTAGTTGATGGCGCCCATCCCATTTGTGGCACAGATAGCCCCTGGGGGTTGGGACTGAGAATCCCACCTCCAGAATTTACTCTCACTAAGGGATTAGCAAGCCTTTTCTTGCTGATCCCCAACCTCTTTAAGGGAGTGTGGGTTTGGCTACTGACTGACTGACTGTCTGTAGTTGAAGCATAGACAATTATATTCACAAATTCGTTTCCAGAAATATATTTTCATTATTAGACATAGGTAAGTCCACGAATAATTAGGAATAGGCTAGAGGCGATGGCATCCGAGTAGTTGACTCGATGTACAATCAGTAACCATAATAAGCATACACGCATTGCATCTTCGGAAATTAGGAACATAACCTGAAAATAGGAACATAACCTGAATTTCAGGTATTAGGTACACTCAACGACATAAGTTCGGGCCTATGGTTTCAAACCTATCCCAAACAGAATCGAATCTTCTCATTAATTGATTTACCTATTATTTACACTTCGAAGTTTCCTGTTGCATCTTGAGAGTTCATATTGAGCTCGAGTTTTTGTCGTTGAGTGTACAGTTGTGGTTATGAATACTTAAACACCCCTTAATGATAATATAAGATCGTTAGGGTATGTGAAAGAGTACATACATACATACATACATAATGTTTACTAGTGAATCCCAGTAATATGATTATAGTGGCTCAAGCAGTTTATCAAAATAGTTAGCCAATGTATTTGTAATTGCACTTCCAAAAACTGTCCAGAAATTCCTGACCACGACTGGCTGTACACTCAAATACCATAGTATCTAGTCCACCCTCCTCAGGCAATAGATGAGGCTGGGACCCTCTCTGAACGGCGGGCCACAGTGATGGTTAGGGGTGGGGTTTGGGAGTTAGCTAGTTAGCTACACTGTCAGTCAAAAATAGCGTCAGGATTGGAGACCCTTTTCGAGAACTCCAGTCCCCTATTTGGGAGAGAGGACAACGCACCCACAAACACAGTGTGAAAGATTTGAGTTATTCGAATCCTGCCACAAATGTACCAAACGCCATTTCTTAGATTAGCTCATCCATAAACGGTGCTAGGAAGGGAAATCATTATTTATGAATACAATCGTCAGTGTTTCAAGATACAGTTATTGGAAAGACTATACCTGAATCTCGTAATGAGACTATTGTCTTCGCTACTATTACAACGTCTAATAACAAGTATACGAAAGGCAAAAATTGCTGAAGGAAAATTGTCCAAGAACAATTTTCATTCTGATCTTTTTAACTTTCATCCCTTTTATCTCGTACCCAGCCAATATACCAATCTCATTTCGTTCATTGGTTTTCTGTCCATCTCTGCCTTCTACTTTACGGTCCTATTCTTCCGCTATAAACTGTTCCTGTCTAGTAGTATTAAGGCCGGATCACCTAGTAGGGACCGCAAGGTCCATGTGGTCTGAGTATCAATGTAACTCACTATCACTCTCTCTGACATATTTACGAGACTCATCTCCCAGTCTATCTATTCACCTCGTCTGATCACTAACTTCCTATGATAGCTGATTATCCGAGATCTGTCTTTCTTTATTTTGTTTTCCCAACTTTTGTTTTTGTATTATTATTTGTTTTCTAATCAATGAATGGTGGTAAGGTGTATTAACCCATTCAAAATATGATTACGTTTTTCTTTTTTATTATCTGGCTATATGGGAAGGACTTTACCCTTAGAGTTCCCAAAGATCCTTCCTAAGTTGTATATAAATAGTCTATTGATAGCCTGAATAATCTGTCAAAAACGCGTTCTCATCCGCAGAGGGTAAAATTAGTCAGGTCAAAATACAGTTTAACCCCCAAACAATTGCTACAAAAGGTTTCGCAACTGATTCTGGTAGGTTTTAGTGTACTTTTTAACATACTAAACGTATACCAAAGTAGGACCCCCGGAAGAGGTTTTTTTTCAAGATGGCGTCCAAGATGGCCGCCGAAACCTCTTAATGATCATAACTATGTAACTATCAACTCAAATTTGATGATCTTGGTGTCTATCCCTAGGTTTTTGGGGGCAAAGAACACATTAAGATCATAAAAAATGATGTTGGCCTATTATGTAACACAAAAATCCAATATGGCGTCAAAAGTGGCCACCAACACCTCCAAATGACCGCAAGTCCATAACTATTGACTCAAATTTGATGATCTTGATGTCTATCCCCAGGTTTTTGGGGGCAAGGAACACATTAAGATCATTAAAAATGAAAGTGGGCCATTATCTAACACGTAAGTCCAATATGGTGTCCAACATGGCACTACCATGTGACCAACGTTTCAGTCTAATTTGATTAAACTTGGGTCTAGATCTATCCCCTGGTTTGGGGGAACAAGGAACACATTCTAACCATTTTTATATCACATAGCTGAAAAAACTGGAAACTGGGAAAAAGAACCCAGACGTTTATCGAAAGTTCCTTGATGGTTTTCATGTTGTTCGTAGGAGCAATCAGTGCTGGGCAGGGCTTAGTAGTGATCTTGTCATTGAACAAACGTTGATGAGGTCTCTAAAGAGCACTGGTGGTCTAACTCGCGGCAGTGGGATGACTGAGGACATGCGAAACCTTTGGACCTTATCTGCACCTGTAACATCCGAGTACAACAGTGCGATGCAGGATTTCACAAACCTAACCTATACTACAAGTCCGCAACACAAAGACTCAACTGAGGCGCGCATCAAAAGAGATGCATCTGATCTCGAGAAAATTCGGATAAAGCTTGCAGCCTGCTCACCCTTCACATCTGATCCTACTCTGAGAAACATTGTCAACGGGATAGTGGCTGGGCCAGATGTGAATGTACTTGACTTTGAATCGGTTGGGAACAAGATCATTGAAGATATTATCGGAAAGTCGGCATTTATTTACAAATTCAAGCGGAAAGACAGAGCCCAAACCCTTGGGAATATCTCTGCTGTGAAGATTGCTCCTGATCGTACCATTGATCCTGCCCTTCTGTTCCAGCATTTCCTTGTGGTGTCAAGGTCAGGAGATCTTTCCCTTGAAGAGGTTTTGACGTATGAACTAAGCCCCTACCCTCTAGCCCTCTTTGAGACCAGGAACATTCTTCGAAAAACAGACAAACCTCAGCTTGCTCAGGCAATTCGAGACCATGCTGCGGACTTATCAAATGAGGCTGTGATGAACTCTATTCCTAAAACAGATTATTACGTGCTTGATGGTGGCTCTTTGCTCCATCGTTTACCGTGGAAGAAAGGCGACTCATATAATGCAATAGCTGAGTCTTATGCAGACTTCACTGTGAGACATTACGGACAAGCGACAGTGGTGTTCGATGGCTATGGTGAAGGTCCCTCCATAAAAGACAACACACATCAGAGACGAGGAAAAAACCTGCACCCTATTGTTAGTTTCACTGCAGAAACAGAGTTTTCAGGCAAAAAGGAGGACTTTTTGTCTCATGACAAAAACAAGGCAGACATGATTGCTCTCATCAGCTCAGCACTAACTAAAAGGGGATGCCATGTCATTCAGTCACCAGGGGATGCAGACATTGATATCGTTAAGGCAACTGTTGAACGATCCCGTCATTGCACCACAACGTTGGTCGGTGAGGATACAGATTTGCTGATCTTGCTCCTTCATTACTCCAGAACAGACAATGAGATCATCTACTTCCGTTCTGACGCAAACAAGCAGTCAAAAGAACACAGAGTGTATAACATTAACCTGTTGAAAGAAACTTTAGGAGACGATGTGTGCAATGAGTAGCTCTTTGTACATGCCTACTCAGGCTGTGATTCAATTTCAAGGATTTTCGGCATCGAAAAAAAGTCAGCCTTCCGGAAATTAGTGAAATCTGATCCTGTCATGAAGTCCTGTGCTAGTGCATTCATCCTTCAAAACAAATCTCAAGAGGACATATCAGATCTTGGCAAAGACCTGATGGTTGATCTCTTTGGTGGCAAGTCTAATGATACGCTATCATCACTGCGCCATATCATTTTCACCAAGAAAGTGGCAACTGCTCAAGCATTTGTCACTCCTGAACGGCTTCCCCCAACATCACCTGCAACAAGATTCCAAAGCCAACGTGTGTACTTTCAAATTATGGTATGGATGGGGATGGCAAATGAAATGAACCCAACTGAATGGGGATGGAAACAGGAAAATGATCAGTTAATTCCAATTATGACCCAAAACAATGCTGCGCCTGACGAACTCTTGAAAATTATCCATTGCAACTGTTCGGGGGGATGCAAATCCTCTCGATGCAGCTGCAGACGCTATGGACTCCCCTGCACTGCTGCATGTGGCCCTTGCCAAACTGAAAACTGTGACAATCCAAACAACACTCAAGAGGTCGATACTGAGGAGGAGGATGACACTCAAAACTGAACGCTCTGAAACTTATTCTATGGACAAAGGTGTTTGTGCATTAGGTGATAGTGGACAGCTGAAGGTCATGAATTCAATTTCATAATGATTCAACAGCTCAGTGATATCCAAAGTTGTCTTAATCTGTTCCTTGCCCCAAAAAACCTGGGGATAGACATCAAGATCATCAAATTTGAGTCAATAGTTATGGACTTGCGGTCATTTGGAGGTGTTGGCGGCCATTTTTGACGCCATATTGGATTTTTGTGTTACATAATAGGCCAACATCATTTTTTATGATCTTAATGTGTTCTTTGCCCCCAAAAACCTAGGGATAGACACCAAGATCATCAAATTTGAGTTGATAGTTACATAGTTATGATCATTAAGAGGTTTCGGCGGCCATCTTGGACACCATCTTGAAAACAAAACTTTTCCGGGGGTCCTACTTTGGTAAACTTTTAGTATGTTATAAAGTACACTAAACCCTACCAGAATCAGTTGAGAAACCTTTTGTAGTAATTTTTTGGGGGTTGAGGGGGTATTTTCCATATATCGACCTGACTAAATGGACTCCGTACCGAAATACTCTGTCTAATATGCTGAATTGACCTTTTATCGTCGACATTCATTCACTCTTACCTCTATAGGGTTTTATTTTGGAACCTATTTACTGCAGTTGAACGACTTTTGGCTTTGATCTCCCGTGAAAGGATATCATATTTGTTTACCCTATCTTTCTGTTTGATAGGTGTATGTATGTATTTATGTGTGTATGTATATATATATTTGTTTTCTTCTATATTCCAACTACTCCCTCTCGGGCATAGGTTGATAGCCTTTACACTCTACCGCTGAACACGGTGAGGCCTGTGAGGTCTTGTTCCAGCCTAGGGAGTGAGACATGCGAAGCACCTATTTTCACGGCTCGAACCCAACTCCATCTCTGAAGCTGCTTTGCCTCTACGCTTCACAGTCTCACTCCCCAGGCTCGGACCATCACTCTCAGAACGCCACCTATTGAGCAATTAACTCACTAGGCATTGCCCCCCTGTAGCATATTTTGAATATGGGAATATTCATACAGTGCTATTTAATTAGGGAACAATGAGGGTATTTTTGTTTTGGCATTTCGGTGTGCTGTGGTAATGCACTGATACTAAGTACAGCACAAATTCCATCCCAATAATATCTTCCCATTGACATATTGGGATTCGAACCCGGGTCCATTGGATTACCAGTCCAGTGGCAAGACCACTCAGCCACATCTCCAAATGTATGTATGTATGTATGTATGTATGTATGTATGTATTTATGTATATACTCAGGCACATACAACATAGCTGGGGTGGCCGACACGAGACAGAGCCCGAACAGGGACAACATAAACACAACATAAACAAAAATTAAAAATAATATAAACAAATACAAAAATCACATACATCTAGGTCGCCCAGGAGAAGACCCAGAAACCAAGAATCACTAAGGGCTTCCAGCACTACCCCGGTCCCAGACCTCTCGGAGAGGTTCCGGTCTCAGCGGAACCATACCCCAATGCCTGCCCACCTCACATCCAGGTAAGACCTTTCATATACACCCTGGGCCAGGCGCCTGAAGGACTATTATCTAGTCCAACTGGCGCCCGACCCCCTCTCCCAACAGCCGTGTTATCACTCATCTATCTATCTATCTATCTATCTATCTATCTATCTATATGCTCAGGCCCGATCCCCATTTTGGGGGTAGCCGACTCAAGACAGAGCAAGAACAGGGAAAACACAAAAACAACATAAAACAAAAAATAAACACAGATAAAAAACACAAACTCACACACATCCAGGTCACCCAGGAGACTCATCTATTCACATCTACTCACTCATCTATTCACAAGAATTCTCCATTCATTCCTATGCATTACCGCTTCTCATGGCTGTTCTACAGTCATCCATTTACCTTCCAACGCTTGTACTACACCATCTCTCCATCCAGTGTAGCAGCTTAGTAGTAACTTTTGTGGAAACTGTGCATTTTGTGATAAAAAGTATCAAAATTGGCCCACGCAATCAAATAGTCAATATAATCAAAATTTTATTTTGGGACATCATAGGTTTCCTCTACATTGGCTTTGGCAACCCAGTGCTTAAGCACTGATTTTTGCCCCGAACTGTATGCCATGGTAGAGATGTCAAACTAGTAGCAAATGACTCGTCTGGACATGGGTAACAACTAATATTCAGACAATGTTTGGATAATGTTGACCTTTCGATTTGTACAGTCTGCTGTAGTTCATCATGATGCCACACATTTGTAAGTAATGTTGCCATTTGCCACTAATTTGTTGAACTACAGGAACCAGTACAAGTCAAACGGTCAACATTAACCAAACATTGTCTGAATATTAGTTGTTACCCATGTAGGTGTCGATTTATTTTGGGCGAGCGATAGCCAGCCAGTAATGTTATAAGGAACCGGTCTTTGGCCGGGAAATTTTTCAATTGAAAAATATATAAATTTATCTTGAAGGGGAATCTAGGGGGTGTTTTTTATGCTTGATGTAGATCTAGGGAGGAAACTATATTTGTGTTGGAATCCTTAAATATATGTGTATCCATACTTTATCTATGCCCTTCTGATAAGCATAATTTGTTGTATTTATACAGGCCATATTTTACTATTTCCTTTTGGCTAAGCATATCATTTGTGTAATATTTACTGTTAAGTGTGTGCTACTTTTCCAATGTAATATTTACTGTTAAGTGTGTGTTATTTTTTAATGTAATATGTACTGTTAAGTGTGTGCTACTTTTCCAATGTAATATGTACTGTTAAGTGTGTGCTACTTTTCCAATGTAATATTTACTGTTAAGTGTGTGCTACTTTTCCAATGTAATATTTACTGTTAAGTGTGTGCTACTTTTCCAATGTAATATTTACTGTTAAGTGTGTGCTACTTTTCCAATGTAATATTTCCTGTTAAGTGTGTGCTACTTTTCCAATGTAATATGTACTGTTAAGTGTGTGCTACTTTTCCAATGTAATATGTACTGTTAAGTGTGTGCTACTTTTCCAATGTAATATTTACTGTTAAGTGTGTGCTACTTTTCCAATGTAATATTTTCTGTTAAGTGTGTGCTACTTTTCCAATGTAATATGTACTATTAAGTGTGTGCTACTTTTCCAATGTAATATTTACTGTTAAGTGTGTGCTACTTTTCCAATGTAATATGTACTGTTAAGTGTGTGCTACTTTTCCAATGTAATATGTACTGTTAAGTGTGTGCTACTTTTCCAATGTAATATTTACTGTTAAGTGTGTGCTACTTTTCCAATGTAATATTTACTGTTAAGTGTGTGCTACTTTTCCAATGTAATATTTACTGTTAAGTGTGTGCTACTGTTCCAATGTAATATGTACTGTTAAGTGTGTGTTACTTTTCCTATGTAATATGTACTGTTAAGTGTGTGCTACTTTTCCAATGTAATATTTACTGTTAAGTGTGTGCTACTTTTCCAATGTAATACGTACTGTCAAGTGTGTGCTACTTTTCCAATGTAATATTTACTGTTAAGTGTGTGCTACTTTTCCAATGTAATATTTACTGTTAAGTGTGTGCTACTTTTCCAATGTAATATTTACTGTTAAGTGTGTGCTACTTTTCCAATTTAATATTTACTGTTAAGTGTTTGCTACTTTTCCAAAGTTTGCTTTCTTTCATTGCACATCTTAATATTAATTGTTCCTAAATATCCTTTTAACACGTCAAACAATGTTTTTTTCTTGTAATATTCATCTATCTATCTGACCAACCATTTTATCTATCCATAGAATCATAAATCTATATATATTTAGTCGACTCATACATCAATGTGTCTTTCCTAATTCTGCCTCATGTTAGTTATTGAATACATTATTTATCTCGTTCGTATATACATGGCTTCCATTAATTCTATATGCCGCATCTCTTTAATTTATAAATTTAGTGTTACTTTCCAATCGTGAATTATTTATTGGATTGAGTACATAATAAAAATGATATGGTCAACATTTTTCGTTTATTTTTTTTGTTATCCTCATTTTCACTATGACCCACACGAATCTAAATTTCACCTTAGATGCAGTTTCCCTCTCACGTATATATATAACACATATTTGTTTTCTGTTTCCCTCAAGTCTCTCATCTGTCTCTGCTCCAACTCTCAGCAATTTCATTAACTGAATTGCCTCAGACATCCAATTAATTCATGCAGTCTCTCTCTCTCTCTCTCATTCACCACCACCTACAGTACAGCAGCAGATGTAACACCACTTAACAGATGACCAACTTGTCATTGCCTTTATCAAGCAGTGTTAGTCCCATTAGTTTGGCGATTTTAAGAAATCACGCCCCATTTCTGTGTCAATGATAAAATATTTTGTGCCATTTAGGTGTCGATTTATTCCTGGCGAGCGATAGCGAGCTTGTAACATCAAGAGTAACCGGCCTTCGGTCGGGACATTTTTCCACCGAAAAATGCACAAATTTATCTTGAAGGAGGGTCTAGGGGGTGTTTTTCACAGGTTGATGGAGGTCTAGGGAGGAAACTGAAAAATAAAAAAAGATAAAATAATAAGCAAATCAATTCGCCCATCTACCTCAACACCAATTAACAGAGGGCCAATTTTGCAGTGCCTTTATCAAACAGTGTTCCACTGTTCATCCGGACCTCTCTGTGGGTCCTTATTATAGTGTGTGTGTGGGTGTGTGTGTGTATTTGTGTGTGTGTGTACCTGTGGGTGGGTGTGTGTACCTTGGTGTGTCTGTGTGTGTGTGTGTCTGTGTCTGTGTGTGCTTGCGGTCAGGGAAGGTGGTGTGAAGAGTAGTATGAACACTAGGATGTGTATATTTGTGTGCGGGGAAGCCCATTCCACAAGTTGACAACTCGATTGAAAAAGAAATTCTTAGATTCGTGTAAGTTAAAAGATTTACCAATAATTTTGCAACCGTTTCCCCGCGTGTAATTAGATTGGTCGATAGTGAAGTACTTACTACAGTTCATATTGTCGATGCTTTTGATGATTTTGAACACTTGAATTAAGTTGCCTCTTAATCTGTGCTGGGTTAAAGCAAATAGATTTAATTCTCTAAGACGCTCCCCGTATGGTTTGTTCTTTAGGCTAGGTATCATTTTGGTGACTCTACGTTGAACTCGTTCTAGCTTGTCTATATCTTTTTGGTAATAAGGGCACCTGGATTGAACGCAGTATTCCCGAAGAGGGCGGACTAAGGAATTGTAAAGGGTTAGGATAACGTCTTCGGATTTATGCTCAAATGGCCTATAAAGCCAATTATTTTGTTTGCCTTCTTTACAACTTCTGAACATTGTTGACTCGGTTTTAGGTTACTCGATTTTGTTACTCCCAGATCGGTTTCTCTGTTTACAATCTTAAGCTGAGTGCCATTCATCGAATAGTTTGCTTTCTCATTTTGGTATCCGATATGTAGTACTTTACATTTATCCGCATTGAAACTCATTTGCCAAATTTGGGCCCAACATGACAACTTATCTAGATTGTGTTGCATATCGTCAACTTGATCGTTTGAGAGTACGCTATTTGCAATTTTTGTATGGTCAGCAAATTTTGAGATTGTACAGGTGAGACCCTCATCTATGTCCTTGATGTAAATTAGAAGGAAAATTGGTCCTAGTACCGATCCCTGGGGTACCCTGCTACTTACATTGGTCCATTTAGATGCCTTACCATTTATGACTACTTGTTGCGTTCTGTCGCTGAGCCAATGTTCTATCCATTTCAACACACTGTCTTGTATTCCATGCGCTTTTAGTTTTAGCAGTAAACGTTTGTGAGGAACTTTGTCAAAGGCTTTTTGAAAATCAAGGTATATAATATCTACAGCTTTACTCTCATCGTAGAGGTTGAGGACATCGTGGAAGAAGTCTAAAAGGTTTGTTAAACAGGAACGTTTTTTACGAAAGCCGTGTTGAGTATATTTAACCTCTCCGCTGCGTACCCCCTATAGTATACAGCCACCCCTGTGCAGAGGTATTTAGATGGTTTCCTTCACTCAAATCGTCATCGTACCATAAATATCATTAATACTTATACATATGCGCCTATTTTACATTGATTATAAAGGTATTAACCTGTTACAGCAATAAAACAAGTGGAAACAGCGTTTGGATGGTCAAAATCGGCGATACAGGTCGGGAGTTACTTAACATATGGCTGAGACAGCCTGCCAGCCAGCCAGCCATGAAGACGGCTGGAGAGACACTGTTGCGTGGTAGTCTCTCTCTCGCTCTTTCCCACGCTTGGTAATACAGATGACCACGCCCTGCTAGCAACTCGCTAATGTTAGCACGAATATATACCTAAGAATAAGGGATTAACAGGGAGAATAGGTGATAAATGAAGGGGGGGGGGGGGGGGTGGAAGGAGGGGATGTGGAGGAGTGATATTTGCCATGGCCAAGGGGCAATAACAAAAAAATCTATTTAAATGTTTTTTTTTTAGGCCTTGGATTATATAAGGAGTTCCGCAGCCCACCGGTAGGCCTTATATAAGGAGATCTGCACTTGCTGGGTTAAGTATGTTATTTTCCGCTAAGTGTTTTACGAGTCTGTCTCTTATGAGTGTTTCTAGCATTATACATACCACTGAGGTTAAGCTAATTGGACGATAGTTACTGGGTAGAGAGAGCGAGATCAATGTTTTAGGTATATGATGCAGGTGTGTGTGGGCTACAACTAACAATCTGAAGATAACTTAATAGGATTTAATGGTCAGCATAATCACTTAACCCGGGAGCTGCGGGGAGACTCTTAAGAGTTCCCCCGGCGCACTGCGGGGAGACTCTTAAGAGTCAGAGAAAAAATAAATCAACTTTTGACATCGAAAAAAAAAAAAAAATATATATTTTTATTTTTTTTTTTGGCCCCTGGGCCATGCAAAATCTCAGTCCTCTACCTCCCCTCCTTCCCCACTTTCCTCCTCTCCTTCAGTTATCACCTATTTTCCCTGTTATTCCCTTATTCTGAGGTATATTTTCGTGCTAACATTAGCGAGTTGCAAGCAGGGTGTTGTCATCACTGATGGCAATCGAGTGCAAGAGAGAGAGAGAGAGTATCGATCGACTGTGTCTCAGTGGCCTTGGGGGAAATTGGCGGGAAAGCAGATTGCCTCACCCATACATTATACAACTCGCGGGCTATATCTCCGATTTTGACCATCCAAACGCTGTTTTCACTCGTTTTATTGTTGTTTCAGGTTAATACCTTTATAATCAACCCATAATAGGCGCATATGGATAAATATTAATGCTATTAATGGCACAATGAATATTTTAGTGACGGAAACACCTCAAATACGTCAGCACAGGGGGACGTTTCCAATTACCCCCATGCGCACTTCAGAGGTTAAGGGTTGATGGGCGTAGATATTTGCTCATTTATGTATATTTTTATTATTTTATTAGCTTCTGTCCAAGACCTCCATCAAGCTTAAAAAATACCTGCCCGAGACCCTCCTCCAAGATAAATGTGTACATTTTTCGATAACAAAATGTCCCGGCTGAAGGCCGGGTCCTCTTAAATTACAGGCTCGCTATCGCTCACCAGGAAAAAATCAACTTGGAAATGACACGAAAAGTCTTAATATTGACAAAGAAATGGGGTGAAAGGTCTTAAAATCACCCACCTAATGGGCCAAACGTTTTATAATCTGAAAACTAATGGGGCTAAACTTGAGGAAGACGGGGGACCAGAAAAAACGGCCCATCTTCCCTTAACCAGGATAGTCCATTCATTACAGGTAGGCCAGAAATCGTGACCTTTAACCTCAGTAGCTCTAAAAGGGCTAGAGCAACTGGGCTGTACATGTCCACACCTCTTCCCTGGCTGAACCTTCCTACTGTAAATAGTAGTAATATATGCTCGATTACTCTAACTGTTTCTTAGTTATAGAGGTTACTGGTCATGATTAACCCCGTCAGCACGATGACGTAGTTTTCATCATAATCTGGGTACCATTAAGCGATTTTCTAAAGTTTATTTTCTACCTCTAGGACTCAAAGGGGTAAATAGGATCTCAATAGACCCTCTGAATAACGTAGGTACTTCTTAAGCTCAATAAAATTGTAAAATATTAGCCAGAATCAAAGGTAGAAAGGAGTCATCGTGCTGAAGAGGTTAACGGCCTACCGTAATAATGAATGGACTAGAGTAGCAAAGAATGTTCAGAACATATTTAGTTTCATTGTATGCTTCCTGGCTTCCCCATATTTTCAGAACATATTTAGTTTCATTGTATGCTTCCTGGCTTCCCCATATTTTCAGAACATATTTAGTTTCATTGTATGCTTCCTGGCTTCCCCATATTTTCAGAACATATTTAGTTTCATTGTATGCTTCCTGGCTTCCCCATATTTTCAGAACATATTTAGTTTCATTGTATGCTTCCTGGCTTCCCCATATTTTCAGAACATATTTAGTTTCATTGTATGCTTCCTGGCTTCCCCATATTTTCAGAACATATTTAGTTTCATTGTATGCTTCCTGGCTTCCCCATATTTTCAGAACATATTTAGTTTCATTGTATGCTTCCTGGCTTCCCCATATTTTCAGAACATATTTAGTTTCATTGTATGCTTCCTGGCTTCCCCATATTTTCAGAACATATTTAGTTTCATTGTATGCTTCCTGGCTTCCCCATATTTTCAGAACATATTTAGTTTCATTGTATGCTTCCTGGCTTCCCCATATTTTCAGAACATATTTAGTTTCATTGTATGCTTCCTGGCTTCCCCATATTTTCAGAACATATTTAGTTTCATTGTATGCTTCCTGGCTTCCCCATATTTTCATAACGTCCAGTCAGCATAATACGTTATGTTTCTGCACCATTTATGTTTTGGTCAATAATTGGTATCAGTATTATCTAAAACTATATATTTTTTCGTTTAGAGTGAAATATGCAAACATGAGCATACACTTATCCACCCTATTCAACAACTGACAGACATTAATGCAGCACAGAGAAAGGCAAATGTAATGACAGCTGAGACATGACTTATTAGCGCCACCGTACCCTGCCTGCCAATTATCTCCCTGCACAAGGTTTACCCAACACAATATTACCATTTCGACATTTTGTAGGAGTGTGAGGTCCTTATTTTTGTGTCTTTCATTTTTAGACGAAAATATTTAGCTCACATATAATATTAAAAGTGAATATCCTTTAGGGGGAGATGGCCCTTTTTTGGCCCCTCTTCTCCCTCATGCTTAGCCCCATTAGTTTTCAGATTTGAAGACGTTCGGCCCATTAATTTGGCGATTTTAAGATCTTTCGCCCCCTTTCTAAGTCAATATTAAGACTTCTCGTGCCATTTAGGTGTCGAATTTTTCCTGGTGAGCGATAGCGAACCTGTAATTTAGGAAGAACTGGAACCCACTAAAAGGCTACAGACAACCTCATTTAATCCTTTTAGCAACCATATGTCCTTCCAAAGCTGTAGAATATCGTCTAAATGTAGCTAAATACAATTACAAAGCGTACGTCGCCGGTACTGAATGGGTAAACACACACAACAATACGTTTTACTTGTTCACCTATGTTTTGTGTTTTACGAAATCAAATTCCTTCCTGGTTGTGGAATTCTTCAGTTTTCTCTTCACATACTTCGAAAGGAACCAGGAAATATTGCCTACCAATTGTTTACAGATAGCAAAAAGAATATGGTATATATTATGCTTCAAACTAAAGACATTTAATGGAATTATCGATACAAGTGATAATTGTAACAAATAAGCTCGAACTTAAATGGCAATCGGTGGAGAGTTAATCAGATGAAGCGTAGTCTAGAGAGATAATGCTGAAGTTGTTAATAATGCCATTTAATCGTTCATATGTTAATAAGGACCTGCGATGTTAATGTCTGTGGCTCAACATTCATCCCTCAAAGGGAATAATGTTTTAGAAAAGGGGCTCCAGACCTGACGTTATTCTTGACTTTAAGTGTGCTGGCTTAATCCAATAGGGTTGATAGCCTCTGAAGTCCTATAACTAACGAACCTCTCCCCAACTTGTCTATCCCCACTCAACTTTATCTCAACTTTCCTTTATTTTAATAATACAAATATATATGAATAAAAGAAAACGGCAAATGGGGATTTTTTTAGAAACAATGAACACGAAAGATAATTAATAACAGGATAAATAAATACTGTAATTGTAATATCTCTGTTCCCAGCTGACGGTAAATTTAATACTTTAGCAGCTGACATCTCGATACTTAATGGACAAATATGAAAATAATACGGCTCTGCGTCGTAATAATGCCAAGTTTTCACAATCAACGACAGCCGAGTAATCAAGATGGTGACATGGCAATTTACCATCAGCTGGAAAAATAAATTTAGTCTGTTTCCTTTCAACTGAAGGTAAATTACAAAGTTCCTATCAATATTGTTCAGTTATTTTGAAGATTTTGTAGTGATAGATGGCGCTAATTATGAAAACGCGGCATTAACACGGCGCAGAAACAGTAAATTCATATCCCATTAAGTATCGACAAATCAGTTGCTATGGGATTTAATTTACCGTCAGATGAAATGAAACCGAGTATAGTTTTGTACTCACCCTTCGCTGTGGCTGACCAGAGGAGGAGGAGGAGAAGGGTGGAGTACAAACATCCTGCTTTGATAACTTCCCTTGGCGTCGGTAGAGGAACCATTGCGGCAGATTGGTATATATATATATATATATTCAGGTACACAGGTGAATTTCGGTGTGAGTATCCTAGGTTCGAATCCTTGGAGTACTACATGTATTCATTAGTTTCATTAACTAGGTTTATTTGGAAGTTAGTTGGAGGGTTGGAGAAAATATGATTTTCTGCACAGTCAAGTACGTAGGGAACTTAATAAGAACTAATTAAGCTTAACAAACTAAGTAATTGTATGCGTGAATTTTTTGTTCGAGCAAAATGCCCTGTAGCTAGCTTGAAAATATTTAAACATGTATTATTACAGTTACAGAAGAAATTAAGTAAGAACATAAATATTACATTTAGCAAACATGATATTGGGATGCTATTCGAAAATCCAATTAAAAATGAGAAAGAACGAAACTAAGCTAAGAGAAGTACAAAGAACAGATGATGATAATTATAAGAAAGAAGAACACAGCCAATCGACTATATACCAAATATAGAAACAAAGGAAAGAATGAAGTTGCAGAGTAGATAAAACTTAGTAATAGTAGAAGTAGAAGTTGTTGTTGTTGTTCTTAATTTTCTTTGAATTGGGAGGGGGGGGGGGGGGGGGGGGGGGGGGGGGGGTGGGGGGGGGGTACAAATGGCCAACTAGCTAATCACAAATATTCAACTTTCTTTCTGGATGAAGTCTGATGTGTGTGCACATGGTAAATGTATGGCCAGAGATTTTAGCAATGTGTGCAAGAGAAATTTACTGAAATCTATAAATTGTGTCGCAAAGAATGAGTAGAACAAACAAACAAAAAATATATACTGTATACTGTACACATAAAAAAGGAACTCAAGTATACAGAAATATGAAATGTCTGTCAAAGAATAAGTAGAGAACAACATATTAATAAATATTCAAACAAAAACAAATAAAACTGAAAATGTATAGGAAGGATTGTTAAATGTAGTTAATTAACCCACTGAGCCCCAGCGATGCAGCGTTTGTGTCAGCAATGTATGTAACGCTAAACCCCAGCGACGCAACAGTTGCGTCAGTGTTACTCCGGTCCCAATTACTTCGGTCCTATGGCACCAAGAGGGCTCAGATTTGTATGGAAACTGTGTAAGTATCCCACGCAACCATGCCGATGGTTGAAAACTCTCAAAGTCCAACTGCGTGTGCGTGAGCGCGCAAAAACTGGAATTTTGGGTGTTATTGCCTTCAATTTTTTACTCTTGTAAAATCGGTTTTGGGGGGCTCCGTAGGAACAATTTTTGACCTTTTTGATCGTTTTTTTGTGGTTTTTCCTTCATTCCTAACCCATTCGCTATTGTTTCTGGAAAACAAAAATCAAAACCGGCTGGTCCCTGGTGGTACATTTATTAATAACTAGCTGGGGCTCAGTGGATTAAGAAATGCTATGAATGGCGAACACAGAATTATAGAGGTGGAAACTGTACAAAGTTGGCTTAATATTAAGTAGAGAAAACGAAACAAAAGGAGTATAAACAACAAACTAAGCAAATGTTTGCCAAACAAAAAGTAGATAAACCAAACAAAAGAAGTATAGATACCAGCCTATGCAATTGTGAATCAAACAATAAGTAGAGAAACCAAACAAAAGAAGTATAGATACCAAACTATACAAATATGAACCAAACAATAAGTACAGAAACTAAGCAAAAGAAGTATAGATACCAGAAGAAGTGTCAATAACAAACTATTATTGATGATAGGTATAGGAAGGGTGACTAAAGCGAGAGAGGGTGCAGGGAGAACTGGTATTAAATAAGGGTGGCTGGCAGGGAGGAGGAGGGAAGGGGACTATTGTGAAGGAAGGGGAACAGGGAGAAGTGGCGAGGAAGGGAAGGAGAGGGAAACAAGATACATGGGGGAGAAAGAGAGAGAGGGTGGGGCAACTAAAAGTCAGAAAACGACACCAACTTATAGACAGGCAGGCACGAATTGATAAGTAAACACAACAAACAAAAATAAAGGGAAAAAGGCAGATACAAAGGTAATTCAAGATAAAGATATAATTTCTGAACGTAAAAAGCAAATTTACGAAAGACAAGTAGCTAAACGTAAAGTTAGTGAAGTTTAATAGAAAATAGCGAAAACATTAGAAATATACAATGAATTCTTACGTACACAGAAACAAAACAAAGTATATTGTCAAAAACATGTTTTGTTTTTTATTTCAGATTTTTCTCACGTTTATGAACGTTGACCAGAAATTTGTAAATGTTGTTTTTGTCTTCCAAAGCGTGTCATGCTTTCACGGCATATGCATTTGTGTAGAAGTTCAATGTATTTTCCATTTTTAATATGAATGCAATGTTTTCACTTCATATCAGGATGTTTCTATATTTTTGACGTAGGGGTGATTATTTATTGTATTCAGGTTTGTATAGTCACATTAATTCTTGTTGGAGTTGATGGGTAAGTTCCGACATTTCTGAAAAGAAAGTGAAAATAACATAAATACAGTCTGTGATACTAAAGAATTGTATTACGTTACATACAGACGAATATTAATACAGCAAATGGGCAATTGACACAAGTAACATTCTAAACGGCAAAACAATACAGTACATTTGAATATATATATACAGTATATACGGTATATATATATATATAATTATATATATATATATACAGTATATATGTGTGCGTGTGTGTGTGTGTGTTTCATGGTTGATTACGGTGTCTTAATGCCTCTATTTATGTTTGTAAATATGACAAATAAAAAATAAAATATATTCAATGCGAAATATTTAGACAATGAACCTCGAAATGTATGGACACTTGCCATGATCATTATGATAATTAATGTTCAGGGAAGGACTAAAAAAAAAACCCACACACACACACACACATGAGAGAGAGAGAGAGTCTGTGAGAGAGTAAGAGTGAATGAGAATGAATGAATGTGAGTGTGTGTGAATGTAAATATGTTAGAGGGGGAAGGATACAAAGGGGGAAGGAGGCCCACAGAGAGTAATAAGCCTAGTAATAAGCATATCATACAATTAATCCCATAAGGCTTACCGTACCCCGCTTTATAATTAGAATTCCTGCTAAATGTGGCTTGCATTATGGTATTCCGCCCAAGTGGTATTCAAGGGACATATTGACTGCTTTCTCTAGTTAGTAAAGTAATCTCCTAATGCTGTGGGACTAATTAAAATGTTAAGTTAGCTAGTAATTCTCTCTCGCACTCCCTCTCACCCTCCTATTCCCATGCACAGTATTCCTCTCCTCCCCTGCCATACAAAAAGTGAACCATAAAGTAATTTGACACACATACACACACATACAAACACAAACACTGTTACGACCGGTACTCGTATAAAACAAGGGCTCTTAATCATTGGACTAGAAAGGCACACAGCCACAACGGTAACACTAGATCCAACCCTCGAACTTATAATGCCGGCGCACAAAAACACCTATACCCTCCAGAGTTAAATTTGCGATAACGGGGTATCCTATAACTCGGTATAAATGCACTACTACTACAAGCTGATGATCTCTGATACAGCCTGATCACAACAACATACAAATACGTTAATAATGTATACAAGGAAAAAGATAGAGAGCTTAATTAAATCACTGGAATGATTTAATGCAAACAAGAAGAAGGTATAATTAAAGTTACTCTAAACAATAATAAACTGTCACTCCTATATTAAAGAAAGTGAATGAAAGTCCTAAAGCATCGAACGGGAATCTTCTGAAGAAAGTCTGATGCTGCTTAAGATGATCGAATCGGATTTTGAACTGTTATATAAAGCAGGAACAAGATATGACAAGTGTAGGGACATACAGTGTTAACTGGCACGTGAATAATAATAAATGCGCAATATTATTATCTCCAACAACAAAAGAAGTACTTCCTCAGGCAACGCAAAAACGTGCTCGGGTTGTGCAACTCAACAACAACCAAGGCTTGCTATCACCGTGAATAAAAATAATGCATACATAACATAAGAGCTTATAATCCTAATCGGGTGTCTGCTAGGCAAATAAAGTCTAGCTGGGATGTCGTAGGCTAAGGAAACTATGGCTGAGCAAGCGGCTCGTAGCCTAGCGAGGTCCTTAAGACTGTACGGCCAAATTACGTTAAATTACGGGGTGCTCTCTTGAGAGATCCAGATCGCTAGTATCTGGTATCCTAGCGACCCTCTACAAGTCAAAGCAAAACGAGTTAGCACAGTGTTGGGTGGCAGAGGTAAAACCCCTCACTCGCAACACAGTGCTAAACTCACAAGGTACACAGTCAGAAAGACAACCTAGGCTTCCCATGTATCCGTTGCGATTGTACAAGTTCAACAAAACCTGGTACACATCGGAAATCACAACATCAATAGCCTTACCCCAGTCTAGCATTAAATCGCCCAGCAGACAACCAAGAAATAGGTAGGGAGACACCGCGAGTGTGTCGAACCTCTACAGACAAAATGTTAACCCCTCTAAAATGTCTAACTAAGCATGAAATATCTGAGAGCTTCAGCATATAATACGATGGCCGATATCTGAAATCGTGCAGAACCAAAGGGGAGTTATGATATTAAATAGATTAGAAGCATAAGAGGTAAGAAGTTGAGAGAGAGAGAAAGTGTTCTATAGGTAGAAGTCGGGGACAGGTGGCAAGGGAGGTGTGAAGGGTATGCTGGTCAGGCAAGCTCTGAGCAAGGAAGACACAAAGGCAGCAGGGAGTGCGGGGGGACCACTTCCTGACGCGGCAGGAGGGCGGTAAGGCGGCCAGCCACTCAGAGGGCCCGGCCATGGCATGACATCACCGAGACAACGTGTAACACTATGCGGACAACCCTCTGCCTCCTGCACTTACTCACTCACACTCTCTAGCTGTATCATTCAGTCTTATACATTAACACCTTACAAGCGGCCTATGCGGTTTATTTATATGTACCGCCCAGCGGGGTGTTTTTAGCCAAAATAGGGCTGTTTACGTGATCATTTTCATGCCTAAATAAGACCCAGAACGTAAAACAAGTACCTATCCCTGAAAGGGCATAAACAGAGCTTTCGAATGACACCATAACGATCCTTTTATGATGGCTAGTTTTCTTGCAATAACCGTGCAACGCGAGTGCAAAAAGCATGTAATTCGGTACTTTCCCCATATAATTCAGTATGTAGCGAGTGAGAGAGGGAGGAGGGAGCTGAGATTCGTGTCAGTAGGTTCGCCGCGGTGGTCTGGAGCAGTCATACGCTCGCTAGTCTCCTGCCACCACTTGTCTCTCTCTCTCAGCAACATTACGTGCTGAAATTGCCACTCGACCTATGTCGAGCGCCGCCACATAGTCCAGCTTTATTTAACTCGACTTATGTGGTGAGCCGCTAATTAAGGGTTAAACTTATAACTGATGATATAAAATATAATGCATTGTCACAGGCGAAAATAAATACCACTTCTGTACTGCCTGTGACATGACGATTCACAAGAAAGAAAGTACAACATTGTAGATAGACTGTAACCAAATTCACTGCCCTGGCGAGTGTTAGCGAGTGGCCAAGCGAGTGGCTGAGCCCACGTGGCGCTCTGCTAAGCTGCAGGTGTCACACCCCACCCAAGATATTAGACGCTCAACCATGAGCTCCATATCTGACAAGCAGAACCCCAATAAGACTCGCCACCCCCAACCACTTCGCAACAAAGAAGGCAAAGCTCAGTTCTCATAAAAAAATAAAAAAAAAACCTCCCAACACAATAGCTTAATTTATACTGCTATGCTCCTAGAGCGAGTTTCTACCAGCCCAGCCTTCTGAGAGAAGCACAGGTTCGACTCAGAACTTCAGCTATAACATACTTAACAAAAAAAAACTATTAAAGAAAGAGTTTTTATAGAATTTTCATTTTTAATATGTTTATGGCGGCTGCACTTACAGGGGCAAGCCAATTTTACTCCACACAAACCCGCACACCTGTCGTAGCCTAACTCGGATCCCCCACCCTCGACAAACAGTCAGCAATCACGTTATCACTACCGGCAATATGGCGAATGTCTAAATTGTACTCCTGTAACATCAACGACCACCGTGTCAGTCTCATATTCCGATTGTGAAACTGATTGAGAAATTTTAGAGGGTGGTGATCAGTATACACTACCACGACTGGCCCATAGGCCGGAACATACACCTCGAAGTGCTTGAGCGCCAGCACTATCGCCAGTAATTCTTTCTCCACCACTGAGTAATTCTTCTGGGCCGAATTGAACTTTTTGGAGAAAAAATTTACTGGGTGTTCCAGGCCCTCTTCGTCAGTCTGCATCAAGACGGCACCAGCCCCAACCCCGCTGGCATCAGTTGCCAACTGAAACGGCCTGTCGAAGTCTGGGGCCCTGAGTATTGGATGAGTGCATAAAAGGTGTTTAACCTCTCCGCGGCGCACAGGGGGTTTTCTACAGGGTAAGACTGTGCGCACCTATGATGATTTTGGGACCCATTGCCAATTTCGATAAAAAGTACATCATCGTGTAGGGAATGTTTGCGTGCATCGGCCCATATATATTTGACCCCCCAAAAAATGTTTGGGGGGGGGGGGAACGGTCCGTAGTTGAAAAATGTGGAGCGAATGGCACCGCGCGGCTAGATTGTCATCGAGCGGCGAGATTTCCCTGCCGAATTTTCACGCGCCCAGGGGATAGAAGGAGAGGGAGGAGGGGGTGGGTTACCACGTATTATCACGTATATCTCCTTTTTTGAGCCCTTTTAGGCTATGTAGAGTATGTATACGTGTGTAGGCCACCCATATAACAATGAATATGCCTCATAGTGACCAAAAATAGCAATATATAAGGGAATTATAAGAGAATTTTTAGGCGGGAATGAAGATGTGTTGGAGGTTTGGCGGCAATTTATGAGCTGAGAGTGTGGTTTACGCCATACATGTCACTTATATCTTGTACGTAGAGCACTGTCATGCTATAATACAGACTTGTACGTATGTATACGTGCCATATATCAAAATATATACCGCATATAGACCAATTCATGCGATATTTACGCACATTATCAATGAGTTTCTATGCGTGAACCAAGGTGTGAGTGAGTTGTGCTGGGAATGAAAGGGGGAGAGGGTGTGTTACGCCATAAATATCACGTAAATCTTGTATTTAGAGCACTGTCATGCTATAAACAAGACGTGTACGTATGTAGGCGTCCCATATAACAAGGAATATACCGCATATAGCCCAATTGATGCGATATTTATGCAAATTGTGAATGTGTTTCTAGCAGATGGAAGCCTGAAAGGGTGGGTGGGGGTGGCTGGGTTGGAGGGAGGCTAGCAGGGAGGGAGTGAGTGAGTGAGTCGTGGAGAGAAGGAAGGCAGGCAGATCTCTAGATAGATAGCCAGCTGTGTGACAATTGTGGAGGCGCCCGAGGCGTATTGATGTCTTGGGATTTTGAACCTTATGTCTACCAGGTGTCTGGTGTTTGTTGCCACCAAGAGTTTTACAATAACATGAGTCAGGAAAGGAGAGAGAGAGAGAGAGAGAGAGAGAAACTGAGACATGCGTATGTCGTACGTATAAATGGACTTCAGAATTGCATTTTTATGCAAGCAGACATTGCATTTTATACACATGTGAAGTACCACAGAAACATGTAGGCCATTGACTGTAAATAAAGTACTATATTATAGACCACCAGCGACGGTGGTCAGTAAACACAGGCAGATTGCCTTTTGTGATAGGGGGCTAAATATAGACTGGTGTCTCCTTACACTTGCGAAAGGGTAGATTGCCACCAGAGAAACGTATACTTATTTATTTCCAAGTAATATGCAATATAAATGTATATTCGAGACCTACTGCAATTATTTGTATGACAGTCATGACTATGCATAATCAAATATACGCGCGTAGGCGAGACATAAGAAAGCTGGTTGAGCAATTTTCGACACCCACACAGTTATTATTAATTTTTATTTACAATATTATACAATACAAATGTATTTGTGAAGAGTATTTTATCCATTATTGTATTTATACAAATTTTGTTCCCAGACAGAGCTGCTGTTGCTGGTGTAGCTGGGGCATAAAGGAGCGGCAAGGGTCACCGCTTGACCGTGTGAAAATGAGGGGAGTCACACTGAGAGGGGCAATTTTGCTGAGTGTTTGGGCAATTTTTGACAGAATAAAGTTATATAATTACTAATTCTTGACAGGGAGAAACTTTTATAAACCTTGGCATGATATAATTGATAATCCCATCAATTTACAAACGTAAATTGGTGGGATAATTCATTTTTGTTTTGTATATTGTCATTTCGATTGTAGACACAAAGTTTTGAGTGATATTTGGTATGAGCTCCTCTGGCATGGTTGGTAAAGTCGCGGACTGGAAAACTCAAAGTATGGTAGGGTAGTGGGATCGAATCCAGGAGGGGGTTATGGGGAATGTTTTATATTGTCTAGAACATTTTTGATAACAATTTTTTTTACAAGATCATGCCATTGTATTCAAACAATATGAAATATTCATAGAATATATCATATTGTAAGAATACAATGACATGACTTTTTTTTTTTTTTATTGTTTTATTTTATTATCTTAGTAGGTTTGACAGGATTTATTGAAACATATTTATTTTTGTACAATTCATTTGAGGTAAGAAAATAATTACGTACACATTACTTTGGCTAATAACAAACATATATATTGATATACTAAACAAATAAGGAATATTACATGTAAATCTTTGAAACTTATAAACTAAATAATGAAACATACAATTATATAATGTAAAAGCTATATCACAGGGACATCTTTGGAACTTATACATTATATAATATATATGTTACATTATGAGGTAGCGTGATCAATTAGGCGAGGTCAGGTAAGGTAGGGCGCGAGTCCAGGACAGGGCGGGGCAGGGGGCGAGTCCAGGGCAGGGCACGGGGCGAGTCCAGGGCAGGGCAGGGCAGGGCAGGGCGACACTCAATAATTCTTGAAGGTGTGGTAGTCCCTGAAGCAGTCACCCAGGCAGAGTGGAACTTTGCACTCGGCGCACATTGAGGTGACTCTTTTGGTGACATGGGGTTTCCTGACACTGGTGCTGCAGACGGTGCACTGCGCCTGCCTG
This sequence comes from Paralithodes platypus, assembly GCA_032716605.1. NCBI lineage: Eukaryota > Metazoa > Arthropoda > Malacostraca > Decapoda > Lithodidae > Paralithodes > Paralithodes platypus. The sequence continues at coordinate 7,203,142 of CM064492.1, forward strand.
CGACGAGTGCCAAGCATCTCAGTGTTGATTGGGTAGTATCTTTCGACACCCAGCTGGATGCGGTCAGGAACGTGATCCCCACGCCATGCCGTACGTCTGTGAGTGGTGGTGCCATACTTCTCCAGGAGTTGGTATGAGACGTTGTAAACGAACTCCCGGAATTTCAGCTTCTGGTTTGGGGCCATATCCTTTTTCACCAACCACAAGTTGTAGGCGTTCAGCATCGTTATATCAACTAGGTGGAGGAAGAGCTTGTGATACCACTTCACAGTCTTCCTCAGACACTCAACGCCTGACAGCTGACAGTCAGACTTGTCCACCAGGCGCATGTTCTTGGTATAGTCCACTACCATGTCGGGCTTGTAGATGGTCTTCCTGGTTCGGTAGTGGATTTTGCCAGAATCCACCTGGGCACCTGTGTGGACGGTGGAAAGCAGGTGGACGTCTCGCTTATCCTTCCACTTCAGGGCTATCAGTTTCCCACACTTCTCGAGCTGCTTGAATTTCTGCCCCTTTCGTCGCCTTCTTCGCACATGCCTCTCGCGGTGTTCCTGGGCCAGGTCGTCTTCTGAAGGTGTGTCACTGGAGGAGGCATCTGTGAGAGGAATGACATCACCTGTGAACTTTGGCATAAACTTTCTTGTCTTTCTGACAGTCCCATATGACCCCGTTTGGTTGTCATGAAGAAACTGGCAGAGAGCAGGAGAAGTATACCAGTTGTCAGTGTAGATGATGTGGCCTTTGCCCAGGTAAGGTGCCAACATTTTCCTGACGATGGCACCTGACATGCCCATGGGGTCATTGGCAGCGGCTCTCGGTATGTCAATGTCAGTGCCTGTGTACACGATCATGTCAAGCACTATTCCAGTTTTGCAGTCACACAAAACGAAGAGCTTGATTCCGAACCTATGCCTTTTCAAGGGGATATACTGCTTGAAAACAAGACGTCCTTTGAAGAGCACGAGCGACTCATCAATCACCAAATTGAGGAAGGGGTAAAAGAATTTCCTATACCTCTCCAACAACATGGTGAACACATCCCGAACTTTCCATATCCTGTCAATCCTGTTAGGATTTTCGTTGTCTGCAAAGTGCATAAATCTTAGCAGCAACAAAAATCTGTCACGAGTCATGAACTTATTGAAAGTTGGAGTGGCGATGAGAGGCTCGTGCTTCCAATAGTGTTGCAACACATGCTTCTTGATCAGAGGCATGAGGAACAACAAGGCAAAGAATGTCATAAATTCTTCCACAGTCGTATCCACCCAGCCTCGTATTCTCGCTTTTGGAGAAAGGACGTCCAATCTGCCAAACACCCACCTGTAGTAGGCGTTTGTTTGGGCAACCATGTACGTCATTACCTCCATATCGAAAAAAGCGAGGAAGAAGTCGCTTTCGTTCGCTTGATCGTCACAGGGCCAGTCGTCAGTTGTTCCTGACGTCCCAGGATTGAACTGGGGCACGTCAAGTACAAAATTGACCCCGTTAGACCACTCGAACGAAGGCAGCCCAGGGATCGGAATGTCGTCTGCGTCGCCTTCATCGTCTGAAATATCGCTTCCATGGTCGCGATACAGCACTGCATCATCATCACCCTCCTCTTCACTTGACAGACGATGCCCTTCCTCATTCTCGTCACCGACGTCGGACTCACTCCCGCTGTCCACTCCCAAATCCCCCCACCCTTGGTCCCGTACTAGGGCTTCGTCGTCGAAACCCGGGCTGCCAATGTCCTGCGAATCACCATCAAACAGCAGGGCGGCATACTTTGATGGTGTCAGAGTTTTCCGGGTCACTTTTGCACGTGCGGGAGTCTTATGGACAGGGACAGCAGAGGCGGTGGCAGGGGCGGCGGCAGGGGCAGGGGCAGCAGTGGTGCGTGGCCTTGATGGCAAGATGATGGTGGTGCCTGTCGCCCTTCTCTCTGTTCCTTGGGCAGGGGCGGCATGGGCGGCAGGGGCAGCAGGGGCAGCAGGGGCAGCAGGGCCGGCAGGGACACCAGGGCCAGCAGGGCCAGCAGTCGCTTTCCCTCTCCCTTTCCCTTCCCTGTTCCTTGGGCAGGGGCGGCAGGGGCGGCAGGGGCAGCAGGGGCAGCAGGGGCAGCCGGGCCAGGGGCGGCTGGTGGTGGTGGTGGTGGTGGTAGGGGCACTGTGGCTAGCGTACGGGTTCTCTTCCCTACGCCCGTGCCTTTAATTTTTCCTGCCCCCGCAGGTTCTGCAGCCCTAGGGCGGCCTCCTGCGTCGCTGGTACCGGTGGTAGGGGTGGCAGGGGTGGCAGTGGTGGCAGTGGTGGTGGTAGTGGTTGTTGCAGTGGCCTGGGTCGTGGTGGCAGTGTCCCGAAACACCAATGACCTCTGTACCTTTGTCGTGCTTGCACGTGTTTTTCGTGCTTTGGGTGCAGGTATTTCGTCCTCCGAGCTGTAGGGCGTGCCGTACTGGTAGGTAGGGTCTTTAGCAGCCACCCTCTGCCTTCCACGGCGGCTAACACCACCAGAAGGAGGGCTGGTTGTGTCATCAGGGAGCGAGCGTGAGGGACGTGTGGGCTCCATGACTAGTGCGTGGTTACTGGCGCGGTGGTGCTTGCACGAGTGCGGGGCGAGCGTTTGGCGGGATGGTGTCGAGAGTTGACATGTAGTACTATACCCACACCAATTTTCAGCCGCCTGGCTATAAACGCGCGGTTTTGGTACGCGTTCAAAAGCTCTGCTCTTAAGAGTCTCCCCGCAGTCCGCCGGGGGAACTCTTAAGAGTCTCCATGCAGCTCCCGGGTTAACAAGGGAAAATGCCTTTTCACACTCCGGCGCCCACCGAAACTTCTTATACTTCGCTAATAAGTTAGTCAGAGGTGCCAACACAGTTGAATATCCTTGAATGAAGCGGCGATAGTACCCGATCATGCCCAAAAACCTCATAATCTGCCGCTTGATGGTCGGTCTAGGGAACTGATTGATAGCCTGTATCTTATTCTGAGGAGGGCAAACCTGGCCTCTCCCGACCACAAATCCTAGATACTGCACAGTTGCCCGTACAAAGTCACACTTTTTCAGATTCACCACCAAGCCTGCTTCACTAAGCTTGTTAAACAAGGCTTCAATGTGTACACAGTGACTTTCAAAGTCATCATCATAAATTATCACGTCGTCTAAATACACAGTACAGTTAGGGATGTCTGCTACTAGGTCATTCATCAGATTCTGGAAAGTTGCTGGTGCATTCTTGAGTCCATAGGGCATGACGTTACAACGGTAGGTGTTACCATCCACCACAAACCCGCAAACCTCCTTCGCTCGCTCCGACAGCGGCACTTGCCAGTAACCTTTCACTAGGTCTACCTTGGTCAAATACTGTGTCTTTCCGATCTTGTCGACACTGTCATCCACACGAGGAAGGGGGTAAGCATTGGTGGGGGTTAAACCGTTTAACCGCCGGAAATCAACACAAAAACGAACTTTCCCATCAGGCTTGGGCTGCAGAGTGACGGGAGATGTCCACCTTACTGCACCCTTTTCTATCAGGCCCCGATCCAACATATACGCTAACTCGTCCCTGAGTGCTGGGAGTTTGATAGGAGGGACTCGGTATGGCACTGATTTAAAGGGTGGGTGATCTACTACATCCACATCATGCACCGCATGAGTTGAGAGGCCTGGGTGCTCCGCAAACACAGCAGGGTATGAACCGAATAGGTGCTGCACGGCTACACACTGTTGCTCAGGCAGGTGCTCTAGAGCCTCGTGAGCCACCTGTCTCGAGTTCCCCGCCCACTTGTCTGCGGAGACATGACAATCCCAGTTATCCTCCACCTGAGCATGACTGTCCCTTCCTCCTTCTCCACCTTGACCGCTGCAAGTTATCACCGGGACAGCGAGAGGCTCAGGGTGGCGCCTCACATACTCCTTCATCAGATTTACGTGGCACAACTGATTCCTCTTCCTCCTGTCTGGAGTGGCCACCAGGTAATCAAGATCTGAGATCTTCTCCACCACCCTATAAGGACCAGTGTACTTAGCGGATAAGGGATGACCCACCAAAGGTAGCAAGAACAACACCTCCTGACCCACCTGAAACTCCCGGAGTTTCACCTTCTGATCGTACCTGGCCTTCATCAGGGCCTGTGATCCCACCAGATTTCGACCAGCCAACTCCAAGCTCTTCAACATCCGTTCTCTGCTCTCGAGGACATATTTTAATAACGAACACGGCTTAGTAGTACCCTCCCAGATCTCCTTAACCATGTGGAGAGGGCCTCTTATGCGATGACCAAAAACAAGATCATTTGGACTAAACCCGAGGCTTTCACCAGGTACCTCTCTCGCAGCGAACAATACATAAGGCAAACCCAGGTCCCAGTCCTTACCATTCTCCAGACAATAACAACGGAGCATACTCTTTAAGGTCGAATGCCACCTCTCTAACACCCCTTGGCTCTCAGGGTGATAAGCCGACGACACTACAGTATTAATCCCGTGTTGCTGCATTGTCTGTGTAAATATGTTCGAGGTAAAGTTAGACCCCTGGTCTGAATGTATTTCCTGCGGACAACCATACCGGGAAAAGTACAAAAGCAAGTTCTTAACCACCGTCTTTGCCATGCCCTTCCTCATGGGGTATGCATCAGGATAACGGGTCGCTACATCCATTATCGTCAGGAGAAATTTATTACCGGCACTAGTAGGAGGGAGGGGACCAACCATGTCTATAACTACCTTACTAAAGGGGGGCCCCATGACAGGAATAGGTTGTAACGGAGCCTTTGGGATGCATTGGTTCGGTTTCCCCACTTTCTGGCAGGTACTGCACATTGCCACCCATGACACAACCTGTGTTTTTAAACTTGGCCACCAAAACAACTTAACCAAAGCCGCTACCGTCTTGCATACTCCCAAGTGTCCTGCCAACGGCACATCGTGGGCCAACCTTAGTAGGCTATCCCTGCACGCCCTCGGTACAACCAGCTGGTCTACCACTCCTGACCCACCCTCCCAACTTCTCTTCGGGTCTTGAAATCGCCGATATAATATTCCCTCAATATAAAAAAAATCTCCTGGCTTTGCATCCCCGTCCTCTTCGAGCTCGACAGCACCATTACCACACTTCTGAACTTCCGGATCCTCCAACTGCAGTTTACTAATATCCGAGGGAGCCAACCTGTCTAGATGCTTCCGAAGCAACTCATGTCCTCCCCCAATATCAAACTGAGCAACCCTTTTTTCTCTCTGTGTGTAACGTTGCTGCCTCGGAGTCTCTTCCTGCCCTACCTCCTCACTAGCTGTGACAGGTCCTGGGGCTTCTCCAGACTCCAACAATGGTGCCAATACTGAGTCGCCAAGAAGAGCTGCTGGTACTAAACTCTCCAAACTTTTACCAACATTAGCCGTCTTCTTCCAACCATTCCTCCGTTGATCAGAAGACTGAGGAATAGGCTGTGACACTTTGGATGCAAGAGATCTTGTAACAACGCACGCCATAGGTTGTACATGACACTTCTCTACCCACTCCTGTTCCTCCCTACTCACGTCGGCCGGCTTCTCGGCAACGACTAAGGGTGAAACCTCAGAAGTAGGCACCGCAAAGTCGTTGCCGAGAAGGAGGTCGACGCCCCCAACAGGCAAGTTCTCCACAATTCCCACATCCAACTCTCGTGTCACACCATCTACCTCCAGTTCCATCCTGACCAACGGGTATGATCTGATAGCAATGATACCTTGCACCACAACCACCCGTGCCGCGTTTATTGGTCTACCAGTAAAGTTCTTCATCAAAGTCTGAGAGGCACCCGTGTCTCGCAACAGCTCAACTCCATGCTTCTTACCAGCCCACTTCACGCAGCCACGCCCTCGATGATCACAAAAGACATCGCGGACAGGGTTCGAGCCTTCCGGATTCTTCTCCACTGGCTATGTCCCAGCCTCTGACGTTATACCCCGGGCAAACTCAGACGACTTCGGGGACACCCCAATGTTGCGAGTCAATGACACAACTGCATTAGGTAGCTTGCTTGGACAGGCTCTTGCAAAATGCCCCTCCTTATGACAATTGAAGCACTCTAGCTTTCCCTTGGGCTTCCCTTGAGGTGAGGAAGGACCCGGACCCTTTCTAAACGGGACGGTATTAGGTTTATGGTCAGTTTTGGTGTCGTTGCTCTTGTTCTTAGTGTAATTATGTGTATCAGTGTTTCAGGGAGGGGGAGCGTTACGCTCCTTATTGCCGGCATCACTTCTCTGTGCAGAACCGCACCCACGAATCAAAGATAACCGAAGGTCAGCCATCTCAGCTGCCTCCTGAAGAGTTTTCGGGGTTTTTTCTTTAAGATTCAACGTCAGATCGCCGCCTGTACACTTGAAAAATTGTTCTAGGAACATCAGCTGTTTCAACTCCTCAAACGTCGATGCCTTCTCAGAACGCAGCCAGTTTCTAAATGCATCGGACAGATCCCGGGCATGCTCAAGAAAGGTGCACTCACGACCCTTCGTTACACCCCGGAACTTCAATCTGTACGTCTCTGGTTGTAACTCATATGCCCTCAGAACAGCCTCCTTCAATACCTCATAATTGATGCAAGACTCCAAGGGCAACGCATCATATGCCTTGAGTCCTTTGCCAACCAATCTAGAGGAAACAAGGGCTGCCCACTTAACCTCGGGCCATTGGTGCTCCCGGCACTTCTTCTCAAAACGCATACAAAATTCGGTGACACCCGACTCGTCAAATACAGGGACTAACTTAAGAAGGTGCGATAAAGACTGATCAAGACCTCGATTCCCAGAACCGAGACGCTGCCCTGTCGTCTCCACCCGAGACTTCTCAAGATCTATGTCTGCACAGTACTTCGTAGACTCAGCCCGAAGCTCAGCTTCCCACTGCTGTTGCTCAGCCTCACGTATGGCCTTTCTCTCCTCAGCCTGAATCATGACCATCTCAATCTCATATTCATGCTTTCGTTGTTCAAGCTTAGCCATCTCAAGCTGGAAGATCATCTCTGTAGTCAAACCTTGAGGAGGAGGAGATGCAACAATTGGAGACCCACCCGAGTGCAAACCACGCTGTCAGTGACTATCGGCCTGCAGGAACGTACCCGGCTAAAGAGCCCGAGGGGGCGCCATGGTATGAGTCGAGTGGAATGGGGGCTGGGTCGAAGGTGCCCCAGCTCCCACTCCAGCCGAAGCCCCACGCACCCCGCCAAGCACACAGGCCACCAGGTCACCTCTCGACATGCTGCTAGTGCCCACATGCCCCATGACCGTGGCCAAACACTGGAGACCATACCGATCAATTCCAGACACCCAGTCACCAGTAATAGGTATCTCCAGAAACTACCTTGCATCCTCCTCACTAGTTATAACTCTAATGCCTTCGGAGAAACCCCGCTGCTGTACCTCTGAGTCTGTTTCCCGTACTGTGTCCTCCCCGTACATAGATCCGTCGTTCGACATAGTGTCCACCGAAAATTCTCAACGTTTATAAAAAAAAAGAAGCACCTCAACTCTCATGTAGCACTATTCACTTAAAAATGCTCGAAGACTCTTAAGTGTTATACTACTTGCCAAAAAAAAATCCTTGTCCACTATATTCCTTCAAACAAAAAACAAATGACCACAACACTCCTGCAATATTTCTCTAAGTTCTCAAAATCCTAAGCAAGGTCGCCATTTGTTACGACCGGGACTCGTATAAAACAAGGGCTCTTAATGATTGGACTAGAAAGGCACACAGCCACAACGGTAACACTAGATCCAACCCTCGAACTTATAATGCCGGCGCAGAAAAACACCTATACCCTCCAGAGTTAAATCTGCGATAGCGGGGTATCCTCTAACTCGGTATAAATGCACTACTACTACAGGCTGATGATCTCTGATACAGCCTAATCACAACAACATACAATTACATTAATAATGTATACAAGGAAAAAGATAGAGAGCTTAATTAAATCACTGGAATGATTTAATGCAAACAAGAAGAAGGTATAATTAAAGTTACTCTAAACAATAATAAACTGTCACTCCTATATTAAAGAAAGTGAATGAAAGTCCTAAAGCATCGAACGGGAATCTTCTGAAGAAAGTCTGATGCTGCTTAAGATGATCGAATCGGATTTAGAACTGTTATATAAAGCAGGAACAAGATATGACAAGTGTAGGAACATACAGTGTTAACTGGTATGGGAATAATAATAAATGCGCAATAGTATTATCTCAACAACAAAAGAAGTACTTCCTCAGGCAACGCAAAAACCTACTCGGGTTGTGCAACTCAACAACAACCAAGGCTTGCTATCAACGTGAATAAAAATGCTGCATACATAACATAAGAGCTTATAATCCTAATCGGGTGTCTGCTAGGCAAATAAAGTCTAGCTGGGATGTCGTAGGCTAAGGAAACTATGGCTGAGCAAGCGGCTCGTAGCCTAGCGAGGTCCTTAAGACTGTACGGCCAAATTACGTTAAACGATGGGGTGCTCAATTGAGAAATCCAGATCGCTAGTATCTGGTTCTCTCCTGGCGACCCTCTACAAGTCAAAGCAAAACGAGTTAGCACAGTGTTGGGTGGCAGAGGCAAAAGCCCTCACTCGCAACACAGTGCTAAACTCACAAGGTACACAGTCAGAAAGACAACCTAGGCTTCCCACGTATTTGTTGCGATTGTACAAGTTCAACAAAACCTGGTACACATCGGAAATCACAACATCAATAGCCTTACCCCAGTCTAGCATTAAATAGCCCAGTAGACAACCAAGAAATAGGTAGGGAAACACCGCGAGTGTGTCGATCCTCTACAGACAAAATGTTAATCCCTCCAAAATGTCTAACTAAGCATGAAATATCCGAGAGCTTCAGCATATAATACGATGGCCGATATCTGAAATCGTGCAGAACCAAAGGGGAGTTATGATATTAAATAGATTAGAAGCATAAGAGGTAAGAAGTTGAGAGAGAGAGAGAAACTGTTCTATAGGTAGAAGTCAGGGACAGGTGGCAAGGGAGGTGTGAAGGGTATGCTGGTCAGGCAAGCTCCGAGCAAGGAAGACACAAAGGCAGCAGGAAGTGCGGGGGGACCACTTCCTGACGCGGCAGGAGGGCGGTAAGGCGGCCAGCCACTCAGAGGGCCCGGCCATGGCATGACGTCACCGAGACAACGTGTAACACTACACGCACAACCCTCTGCCTCCTGCACTTACTCACTCACACTCTCTAGCTGTATCATTCAGTCTTATACATTAAACTTATAACTGATGATATAAAATATAATGCATTGTCACAGGCGAAAATAGAGACCACTTCTGTACTGCCTGTCACATGACGATTCACAAGAAAGAAAGTACAACATTGTAGATAGACTGTAGCCAAATTCACTGCCCTGGCGAGTGTTAGCGAGTGGCCAAGCGAGTGGCTGAGCCCACGTGGCGTTCTGCTAAGCTGCAGGCGTCACATCACACATTCACACTCTCTTACATTCACCCATACTCTCTCTCTCTCTCTCCTCTTCCCATGTACAGTATTCCTCTCGTACCCTGCAATACAATAAGTGAACTATAAAGTAATTTGACTTTGGCCTTGAACGAGACTGTTTTTCCACTGCAATTAAAAAGAGCAACATAACAGGGAATGTGTAAAATAAATGTTACCTATAATATATTATTTGTGTTATTTCAATCCACTAATTCCATATTATATTTCTAATAGCTATGAATGAATAGGAATACTTATTGTATGAGATAAACATATATTCAGCTAATTATCGTGTGTTATACGAAATTGTTTTATTTGATTACTCGGCATTAGGCAGAAGCTCCTAATATGCTGGAATTCAAACAGTGCAAAGAGACGTGATTCACAACATTACTTATATCTTCAGAGCTATATCAGTGTATAAAACTTCCCTTTGGATCTTTATCCCTCAATCTGTCTTTCCCTTATCCTATGACTTGAGCTAGAGTCTTCTCCTGGGCGACCTAGATGTATGTGAGTGTTATGTTTATTATTGTTATTTACTTTTATATTTTTTAATAATGTAATTATGTTTGTATTTATTTATTTATTTATTATTTTATTTTTTATTTATATATATTTTTTTATAATTTGTGTTGTTTCTGTTCGGTCTCTGTCTCGAGTCAGCAACCCCCAGCTAGGGGTTATGTGTCTGAGTGTATACATACATTCATACATACATACATACATACAATATATAGTTATTACTGGTGTTCCCATACAGTTCTGACACCCACTAATGTCCTCCATAAATATTAACTCTGCATAGAGTGACATGAACAACAGTTAATTACAACAGTGGTAAATGTGTTGACATGTGGACAGGGTAGGAGTTTTTCCCAAGCTAGTTATACTGTATATATATGTATATATATATATATATATATATATATATATATATATATATATATATATATATATATATATATATATATATATATATATATATATATCGGTATATATATATATATATATGTATATATAATTATATATACCGGAATATATATATATATATATATATATATATATATATAATTATGCAACATAGTCATAGCAACGCATGAACCAACAGATACAGGAAAACCCACAGGGAAGGAAGAAAAACACGGAGTCCCAAGAGCTTTCGTGTGTTACATCTTCAGAGGAGGTCAATACACGAAGGCGCTTGGGACTCCGTGTTTTTCTTCTTTCCTTGTGGATGTTCCTGTATATATATATATATATATATATATATATATATATATATATAATTATATATATAATATATATATATATATATATATATATATATATATATATATATATATATATATATATATATATAAAGAGAGAGAGAGAGAGATTAGTTGTGTGTCTGTGTGTTTGTGTTTTCCGTGTACATTCGTGTGTGTAGGCTATGTATGAGTGTGAGTATGTTTATGTTGCTAATATATCTATCCACAAAATAATGCAACCAAGTTCTTACTGCTCTGCAACATATACCTACAATACAAATACAACAATAAGATGTATTACGCCGCGAGTACCTAGATGTGTGTAAGGCTTATATTGTTTAGGCTCTAAGCTAGAAAAAGAAAATGTATAACAATTGCTACTTTAATATGATATAATATGTATTAACGAGGTAAAAACGCCCTTATCTTTGTCATTTCCTGGATATGTAACATACAAAGGTAATATAGTAGGTACACCTCAGCGAGGCGGAACTGTGTTGTTGATTAAGATATATTTATCTGAAGCAGTCATGAATGTTAATACTAGCATTGGAGATCAAATTTGGGTACAGTTTCGAAGCAGCCCAGGAATTTTGTTCGGTTTCTGCTATGTTCCCCCTTGTAAATCAGAATATTATTCACACGATTCATTTGCATCAATCCAAGAAAAACTATTTCCGACCCACATGAGAAACGGATATTTCATCATTGGTGATATGAACGCACGGTTTGGAAAAATGGCTCGAGACATACCAACCCTCGCTTAATTACAGAATGCTGATTCATTCTCATACCCAGATATTAAAGATGATTTTGCCTTTCCTGACAATAATGCAAACATACTATCAACTATATGCATAGATAATAAATTACTTTTAATTAATACCCTTATGACTCCTGAACAGCATTTTATTGGTGGTAAGACCTACCGGAGACGTGATACATGGATATCCGAGTTGGATACATGCGTCGCATCACAGAGCGTACTGGATACCTTAACCTAACAAGTGCGCATGGGGGGTAATTGGAAACGTCCCCCTGTGCTGACGTATTTGAGGAGTTTCCGTCACTAAAATATTCATTGTACCATTAATAGCATTAATACTTATCCATATGCGCCTATTATGGGTTGATTATAAAGGTATTAACCTGAAACAACAATAAAACGAGTGAAAACAGCGTTTGGATGGTCAAAATCGGAGATATAGCCCGCGAGTTGTATAATGTATGGGTGAGGCAAGCTGCTTTCCCGCCAATTTCCCCCAAGGCCACTGAGACACAGTCGATCGATACTCTCTCTCTCTCTCTCTTGCATTCGCTTGCTATCAGTGATGACCACACCCTCCAACCGGATTTCTAATGTTAGCACGAAAATATACCTCAGAATAAGGGAATAACAGGGAAAATAGGTGATAACTGAAGGAGAGGAGGAAAGTGGGGAAGGAGGGGAGGTAGAGCACTGAGATTTTGCATGGCCCAGGGGCCAAACAAAAATAAAAAAATAAAAAAATAAAAATATATATATTTTTTTGTTTATGTCAAAAGTTGATTTTTTGTTCTCACTCACTCTTAAGAGTCTCCCCGCAGTCCGCCGGGGGAACTCTTAAGAGTCTCCCGGCAGTTCCCGGGTTAATGAGTGACTTTTCGGTAATACAGCGTGATGATCTCCCTTCTGACCACGCCCCAATAACTGTAACTGTTTCCATGACTGGTATTGATAGAGATAATATCTTAACCCGGGCATCTCACTTGGGAGATCACGCTGTACTTCACAGGACAGTAAAAACAAATAGATATATCAGAAAGCTAATTAAAAGTAATCGCATTGATAAACAATTATTTAAAGATAATATATCACAAATTGATGTACCTGAGACAGATGAGAATGTAAACAGTTTTGCCGGGAAGTTATCAGATATACTATATGAGTGTGCATAGAAGATCGGATATGAAGGTGAAGTGCGTCATGATAATGGTAATGTTAATTTAGGTAGATGGGAAAGACTGTTTAGAGATGGAGATGACTCACAGGTATGGAAGGCAATTAACTGGAAGGGTGAGTGCGGTAACTCAATGAATGATTGTAATTCCTGTCCGAGTGATAGTGATTTTAAAGTTCATTTTGAGAATCTCCTTAATCCGACCAACAATTCAATTATGTTTTCACCTGCTGATTTTAGTACCATTACAACAATCCCTCTTCTGGATGAGCCTATATCACCTATCCAAGTCGAAGAACAAATACACAAAATGAAACCAGATAAAGCATGTGGTCCGGATGGAGTGTCTCCCGATTTGTTTTCACTTTTGCCTGTTCGGTGGATCTTAACCATAACTATGCTGTTTAATAATGTATTTTCATCTGCAGTTTATCCTGAATCTTGGAGTAGGGCTAGATTGTTTACAATTTTTAAACGAGGTGACAAGAATAACGCTAACATTTATCGTGGTATCAATGTTATTAACTGTATAGCTAAGCTGTATGACATGGTTTTGTGCGAAAGAATAAATTATTGGTTTAGACCGTATCGAGAGCAGGCTGGGGCACAAAGAAAACGGGGATGTTTAGAGCACATTGTCACCCTGCGTCTTCTCATGGATTTAGCAAGGCGAAAACAGTTAACACTATTTTGCAACATTTGTGGATTTTTCGAAAGCGTATGATTTAGTACCAAGAGACATATTATTTAAAGTATTGAAACGTTTTGGGTGCGGGATGATAATGTTGTCTGCCTTGGTGGCCATGTATCGTGTAACTCAAAGTGTAATAGGTACTACTATAATGACTACCACTCTAGGTGTGCGACAGGGCTCTCCTATATCTTGCCTATTATGTATCATATTAGTTAATGATCTTATACAAATCTTGAAAGAAAATTGTGAATTGGATGGTTTTTTGCAATGGTTACATGTTTTGGTATTAATGAACGATACTGTGTTGTTGGCAACAAATAGGGATAGAATGTTTTAAAAAGTTTCTTTGTTACAACTGTATTGTCAAGAGTACGGAATGAAAATAAACCAGGATATAACTAAATTTGTTGTGATACATGGTAGAGTTGCAGATACTGAATCGCTTCATGCCAATGAACTAATAATTGAGCACTGTACTAGCTATGTATATTTGGGATCACCGTTCACCAGTGACGGGTCGGTCTCGTCAGCGGTTAATATGCATGCAAAACTCAAAATGTGTCATGTCCTAAAGTTTGTGTCTTTCCTTAAAAAGAACAATGCTGTGCCTTTTATTGTGAAAAAGCGAGTATTCGACGTGGCATTGATGTCGTCAATCCTCTACGGGTGTGAATCTTGGGTGGGTGCTAACCTAAAACCTGTGGCTAAACTGTATAACTGGTCACTGAAACAGCTGTTAGGTATGAGGAGAACGACATCAAACCAGGTGTGTTATACAGAGTCAGGTTACCCACCACTACCAGATTTGGTTAAATTTAAACAACATCAATTCTTCTTTTCCGCCCGAGACCCTCCTTCCAGAAAAATTTGTACAATTTTCAATAGAAAAATTACCGGTTCTCCTTAAATTACAGGCTTGCTAACGCTAGCCAGGAGCACAATCGACACCTAAATGACAGGAAAAGTCTTGATATTGACAAATAAATGGGTGAAAAGTCTTTATATCGCCAATCTAATGGGCCAAACGTCTTATATATCATCTAAAAACTAATGGGGTTAAACTTGAATAAGAAGGGGGGCCAGACAAAGCCATCTCCCCTTAATATAACACTAACATAATTCACCACTAAACCATTATATTAACTGGCAAGCAAGTTAGGAACCTGCCAGTTTACAGTCTACGGAATTCGAGGAGAGTATTGGGATATATTTGAATTCTTTGATACCTAGAGGTCCTTTGATACCTAGAGGTCCTTTGATACCTAGAGGTCCTTTGATACCTAGAGGTCCTTTGATACCTAGAGGTCCTTTGATACCTAGAGGTCCTTTGATACCTAGAGGTCCTTTGATACCTAGAGGTCCTTGATACCTAGAAGGTCCTTTGATACCTAGAGGTCCTTTGATACCTAGAGGTCCTTTGATACCTAGAGGTCCTTTGATACCTAGAGGTCCTTTGATACCTAGAGGTCCTTTGATACCTAGAGGTCCTTTGATACCTAGAGGTCCTTTGATACCTAGAGGTCCTTTGATACCTAGAGGTCCTTTGATACCTAGAGGTCCTTTCTAAGCTCTACAAAATCGATTGGTGTTAGGGTGAGAAAAGATGTTTTGTTGCGACATGACTAATATTTTCCAATATACATTCCTCCAGTGTGTATATTTTCAGCAGAGAAAATAATCTTGTTTATAAGCGTGAAACAATCGAGATGAAATATAGTTTGTATACAGTACTTCATTCATGCTCCAGTTATTTACTTATGTATATATTTAGTTATCATTTTACCTTTAGTTTGTTCCCTTTTCCTCTATCACGCAAAATCCCTTCTGTACCGGCGACCTCTTTTTATTATTTATCGTGGCTACTATTAGACTAGTTTAATCAATATAAAAAGGGCCTTTAGCAGTTAACAGTCTTCGAACTATCTCACTTAACCCTTTTCACAACCACAGATTCTTCTTAAACTGCACAAAATCGTCTATATACAGTATAGCTAGAATAAATCACATAAGACGTCGCCGGTACAGAAGGGGTATATATATATAAAACAACACGCCTATGACCCCCTTTCGAGATAAATTTGTAATTTATTCGAAAAAATAGGGTTCAAGTGCGTGAAACACCAAGAGAAAACGAAAGTCCTATACTTTATGGTGCAGTTATTTAATTGTTCTCCAATGTAAAGAAACGCCACAGTAAATTGGTGAGAGAGCAAGAGCGAGAGAAAGTGTGAAAGCCAGAGGATTTAAGGGGAGGTTTTTATTTTGTTCCTCAGACTTCCATCAAGCTTATAATTACACCCCTTAGACCACCTTTAGGATGAAATTGTAAATTTTTTGGTCGAAAAATGTCCCGGCCACAGGCCGATTCCTCTTAACTTACAGGCTAGCTATCGTGCGCCAGGAAAAACTCGAAACCTAAATGGCACGGAAGTTCTTAAAATTGACAGAATTGGGGCGAAAGTTCTTAAATCATCAAACAAATGGGGTGAATTTCTTAAAATCTCAAAAACAATGAGGCTAAACATGAGGGAGAAAGGGTTCCAGAAAAAAATCCCAAATGGAAGTCTTCCCTTAACCCTTCCAGCCCGGGTGTCATTTTAAAATGACACCGCGGCAGAAGGGCCGGAGCCCGGGTGTCCTTTTAAAATCCCTATGCTTGAAAGCGAGCTTTGAAAGCCGCGCAGTGAAAATGTTCTTTGCAGGGGCGATAGCAGCGCCACTAAACCTCAACTACCTCAACGTTACCAGTCCGTACGTGCCCGCCATAGCGAGATATAGCGAAAATATGTCTTCCGACGCGTCCGATTATGTGCAACCTCCTGCGCGCCCCACTGTTACCCCGCTAGCAACATCGACGCCTACTGCGACCAAGAAAAAGCCTGATCATAAGAAAGTGAAGGTTTTCTTGAGTGATAGTGCAATTCAGAGAAAACCTTTGGCCATTGAAACTGAAAGTGAGAGTGAAAGTTCTTTTGAAGCAAGCAGTGGTGAAAGCGTGGTATACAAACTGAAAGACACAAGTAATATTGAGGATTTTGAGGGCTTTCAGGGTGATGATGCTGTGGATTTGTATCATATATCAGGTAGTAGTGGGAACCCTGATGTTGAATTGTTCGAGGAAGGTGTAATAGAGATTCCAAGTGAGCTTGAACCATAGGCCTACCCCGCCGCCATCGCACCGTGGTCAGCCTAGGCCTACTCATGAAGCTTCCCCCTTGCCTGCTCATATGCCCTTGAAAGTGGACAAATACTTTTATAAGAAATCGTTAGTGAAAAGTGCGGCCAAAAAAGCACGCAAGGCAGCAGAGGAAATAAGGGAAGGCAACATAAGTAGTGGTAGTGACAATGACGCCGACCCTGCTCTAGCCACCACCCGCATTCATTTGTCTCGACGCCGTGATCCGGGACGCCGGGCGGGTCACCCACAGCCCTCAACTTCATCTCTCCCTCAGGATGAGCAAAGGGCCTCTACAAGTGGTACTAGTGGTGCGGCATTGTCCTCCCACAGTGTACCACAGGCCTCATCACATTGGCGAGCTTTATTTGGAGGGGAGAAGCCCTCAGGTCACCGCAAAAGGAGTCCAATTCCCGTGGCTGATCATCCCATTGTTCCGACCCCCGCAGCTTCCCGCCCCCCACGCTGCCGACGCCCGGTCACTTCTTCGCCGGAACTAACCCCCGAAGACGATGTCGACGACCCTAACATTGCCCCAGATGGCCTGACATCACCTGAGGAGGAGGAAGAAGTGGAAGAAGAGGAGATACCGACACGGCAAGGGCGAGGCCGTGGCGGTCGTGGGCGCGCAGCTCAGCCTGCCGATGGCGATGCCGACACCGCTGCCGCTGCTCCTGGCCGTGGGTGTGGGCGTGCCCCACAATCAGAGTTGTTTGTCTGGACTGATGGGTCAGATTTTGAGCCAGATGTGCTTGCTTTTGACGAGGAGCAGATTGGCTCAGGGGTGTCAGCAGCATATCCCTGTGGCCAACTTGCAAGCCCTAGTGAATTTTTTTGTGGGTTTTATTACAACGAGGTCATGGAATACCTGGTGGAGGAAACCAACAACCATCACGAAAGATGTGCAAACTTTCTTGGCAGGAAAACAAGTGCCAAGATGGTGGCATGGTGAGCTGTCATTGTGGCAATACGGGATACGTTCTGGACTTTGTGGTCTACAGCGGCAGTGGTGGTGAGATTGTAACTGACCCCGACATTGGATTTGGCGGCGCTGTCGTACAGAACATGATGGAAAAACACTTCCACAAGAACTACATCCTGTACACAGACAATTATTATACGTCGCCTATCCTCACCAAGTAACTCCATGACCGCCAGACCGGAACTGTCGGCACAGTCAAGGCCAAGAGGAAGGGCATGCCAGTGTATCCGACCAAGACGAAGAAGACGGAGGTGTTCCACAAGAAGAGCGGCCCCATCCTCTCTATCCACTGGCATGACCAGCGGAAGGTAAACCTGCTCACCACATGCCACAAAACTGAGATGACCGCCACCGGGAAAGTGGATCGGAAAACCAAAAACCCTGTCCAAAAACCAGCTGCTGTCCTGGACTATAACCTGAACATGCGTCTCATCGACAAATCCGTCATGCAGATGGGCTTCATCGACTGCCTGCGAACATCCTGCAGGTGGTACAAGAAGTTTGTGCCGCACACGGTAGACATATCAGCCCTCAACGCCTACAATATCTACCGGCTGAAGACTCCAGGAGCAAAGAAGTACAAGTCACTGTGGAAGTTCCTTAAGCAGGTCATACTAGAGCTTCTGGAAAAGCATGCTGTACCTGGGAGTCCTTTACAAGGACCAGGCAGGCTGGACCGGACGGCGTGTGCTGACTACTTCAGGAAGCACCAGCTCACCTCCCTTCCTCCCAAAGTACTAGGTGGTAAAGCTAAGAGTCAGAAGAGGTGCCATGTCTGTAATCACACAACACGCGACCCCATAAAGTAGGGAAAACCACATGGGAATGCCTCGAGTGTGAAGTGGCACTGTGTGCTGGCCAGTGCTTCAACGATTTTCACACTCTAGTACATTATTGAAGTGCCCGTGACAATGACAGTGAAAGTGACACTAAAATGTAGGCTATAAGAATATAAAATAATGAGTAAAAGTGAAAGAAACACAAATAACAGTAATAATAAGTGCCAGTGACAATGACAGTGAAAGTGACACTAAAATGTAGGATATAAGCATATAAAATATTGACTAAAAGTAAAATAAACACAAATAACTATCAATGAGTGCCTTCATAACAATATGAACAAGTGAAAGTGACACTAAAATCCATATTATAGCTTACCTAACAATAAATACTAGTGAAAATGATACTATCAATTATCATAGTCCAGTGAAAGTGACACTAAAAATATGTAACAAATAAACGTACAATTGAGACAAATATATCTTTATAAGTAACTTTATTGAGTGAAAATGGCATAATAATGATTATAATGGCAAAATAAACTAATAAAAACACTCAAATCGCTTCCCGGAATAATTACGGGTGGTGCGACGAGTCCAGTAGTGCATCGTAGCTGGGACCGCAGTAGAGCGTTCGGACGCGTCTAGGTAAATATGCAGCACTAAAATTGCCGTCACACATGAAACAGTTGAGCTAGAGAGCTCTACTCAACGCCAGTCTACATATCAAAGTAAGGGCTACATCTTGACGTATGTTTGATTGCTCTAGCTATTGTATTAACAGAGATTGGCCTACGTTTACAGACATCGTTTTTTAGCCAGATCGCCCGGATAAGAGCTCCGTCACTTAGAAAGGCAGCTCGGGCGGGAAGGGTTAAGCTCAAATTCTATCGTTTGCGTATGGTTTTAGATTTGCTTTTACTGCGATAAGAGCTACTGTATGTTTATATTTGAGGCATACATACTTAAGGGGAGACAGACCGTTTTTCTGGCCCCCATTCTCCCTAATGTTTAGCCCCACTAGTTTTGAGATTTTATGACCTTGGTTCCATTAATTTGGGGATTTTATGACCTTTCACCCCATTCTTTGTCAATATTAGGACCCTTCGTGCCATTTAGGTGTCAATTTTTGTCCTGGCGAGCGACAGCGAGCCTGTAATTTTAGGAGGAATCGGCCTTTGGCCGGGACATTTTTCTACCGAAAAATTTACAAATCTATCTTAAAAGGGGGGTCTAGGGAGTGTTTTTCTAAGCTAATGGAGGTCTTGTGAGGAAACTAAAAACATATATGAATACATGAATTAATAGACCAAACAAACAGCCACTGTCCCCTTGAATAGGGTAAATATTGTACATAGTTATTTCCCTTGATATGTATAAATAATGTAGCTTCTAGTTTATGACATTTAAGAAGAGATGACAACAAATGAGGCAGGAGTCTAGGAATCATCCTCCCTTGTAAAATGATCCTACCCAACGAGACAGAGAAATGGGTGAGGCAATGCTAAAGTGGTCCTGGACCCTAAGAATTGGAACTGTAAAGGTTTCCGTTCGGGCTCTGTCTTGATCGGCCACCCCCAGCAATGGGGTATGGGCTTTAGAATATACATACATACTGTACATAGACTACAGCTTGACTTGACACGAACATGGAACTTTCCAGTAAGGGACTCAACATCGGTGAACGAACCACCAAGTTCGATCCTCGAAACCGCGAAAATATCACATTTTCGTGGTTTCGAGGTTCGAACTTGGCGGTTCGTTTTCTGATTTGGGGTCCCTTACTGCAAAGTTCCATTTTCGTGTAAAGTCCAGATCTCCTGTAATCTATGATACATATAAAACATATATTAAAGAGGAGTTATATCTTTGTGAATTATCTAAAACATTTCAGACTATCGACCCGTTTGATGATTTTTGTTTTGTTAATTTACACAACCGTTACCCACTTAAGTTCTGATATTATATATATAAATATAATATGCATGATTGAGTTACGAGTATATTTTCGTATGCAGTGGTTAACTCATCCGACTAGCCAACTGATAACTAAAAGAAACCACACTCGTAATTCATTCATACACATTTTACTTCCATGCATCAGATCACGACGAGGAACAGAACTTATGTGGACAACTTTACATGTGACGTTCTATTGGAGAGAGAGAGAGAGAGAGAGAGAGAGAGAGAGTACAAAGGAGTACAAAGGAAATCAAGCAACAACAGATCTAGTGACCCTTCTAGGTTGCTTGTCCTCCAAAACACTGAGGATCAAGTGTCCAAACAGTGGTTTAGAGTGGGTAAGGGAACATTGGAAAGGGAACTACTGCCCTGCCACTAACGTGGCAGGACTAGGAAGTTAGTAGGGGACATATGGGTTAGTAACTGAGGGGAGGATAAAGTTATTCATTTACAAACGCAGTCAGTCGCGGGTTTGATGCGAGATATTTGTCTTACACTTACACTTACACTTAGTTGTATTCCGTCCGTTAGTGACACAGTTGAGCTGGGGCTCCACTGCGACCAGGCAGCTCCCTTTCTTCCACTCTCCATTCCAGAAGTCGGTTGGAGTTGGTGCTGGGGTATCCTGGTGTTGGTGGCCGGTCCGGTATTTTGGCCAGCCACATGTCCAAGTGTTTCTTGAAGGTGTCTGGAGACACCCCGGTTATGTTCCTGAGAGGGGCTGGTATACAGTTGAACAGTCTGGTTCCATTGTATGTAAAGCTGTGATGGATCAGGGATTTGATTTTTTGTGTTGATCCCGGCGTAGTCCTCACATAGCACAGCCTCCCTCGCCTTGGTGCTGAGTCTCTTGGATGTTTGGGTTTGGTACCTTTTTTTCCAAAATCTTCCAGACGTAGATGATGATGTATCTCTCCCTACGTCTTTGAAGTGAGTACAGCTGCAGCTCCTTAAGTCTCTCCCAGTAGTTAAAGTGTTGAAACCCATGGATTTTACTGGTGAATGTCCTCTGGGTGGCTTCAATTTCTGTTATTTCTCCTACTTTTTGGGGAGACCAGAGCTGGGAGCAGTACTCCAGTCGTGGTAGGACCAGTGACTTCCACAATGTTAGCATACACCTCTCATTTCTTGTGTGGAAGGTTCTCAGGATCCAGCCTGCTATTTGTTTTGCTGTTGTTGTGGCTTTGGTAATATGCTGGGAAAAAGTGGCGTCACTGCTCATATTTACTCCCAAGTCCTTCACTGTGTCCTTGGCGGTAATTTCTTGCTGTCCGCTTTTGTAGTTGGTGTCGTTTTGTAGTGCTCTCTTGTTCCCGTACCTTAGAAGCTCGAACTTGTCTCCGTTTAGGGCCATGTTGTTTTCTTCTGCCCACTTCAGGATTTTGTCCAAGTCTTGTTGTAGTAGCTGAGCATCATGTTGTGAGGTGATTTTCTTCATGAGTCTGGTGTCGTCTGCAAACGATGTGGCTGTTGAGTGTTCCAGGTCCCTGTCGATGTCTCCTATCATGATGAGGAATAGGAGAGGTCCCAGTACTGATCCTTGTGGTACTCCGCTGATGACCCCACCTGCTTCTGATAGGCTTCCTTGAACCGTGACTCTTTGTTTTCTGTTGGTGATGAAGCTATGGAGCCATCTTCCAAGGTCTCCCCCTATTCCCAGTGATTTGAGTTTATGTAGAAGGATCCCATGGTCCACCTTGTCAAAAGCTTTGGCGAAATCTAGATATATGACGTCTACATTTTCTCCGTCTTGAATATCCTGTAGGATTTTGTCGTAGTGTGATAGTAGTTGTGAGAGGCAGGAGCGGCCTTTTCTAAAGCCATGTTGCCCCTCGTTGAACGCCTCATTATCTTCCAGGAAGCTGACCATCTTAGCTCTTATTGTTCTTTCTATGATTTTAATAAGGTGTGACGTCAGCACCACTGGTCTGTAATTTTTGGCTATGCCTTTACTACCCCCTTTGTGTATTGGTGTGACATTACCTTCTTTTAGGGATTGTGGTACATATCCAGTTTGGAGGGACTTGCTCCACAGCAGTTTTAGAGGCAGGGCTAGCTGATGTTTGCAGTTTTTTAGCAGTTGGGCATGAAAGCCGTCTGGTCCTGCTGCAGAGTTTGGTCCAATCTTGTCGATGGCTGCTATTATGTCCTCTGTTGATACTGTTACCGAGGAGAGTTGATGTGGTGTCTCTGGAGCGTTGCCAAAGAAAGTCGTTGCATTCTCGATTTTCTTGTCTTCATTTGGCGGGCTGAAGACACTTTCATACTGCTGTTTGAGTATCTTGGCCATTTCGGTTGGGTCACTCTCAAGTTCGCCCGTAGGTTTTGCAAGTGGTCCTATTGTTGTGGTATTCCTGAGTCTCCTTTTGCATATGCATAGAAGAATTTGCTATTTACTCGTATGTTTGCAACTGCTTGTAGTTCTTCGCGTGTTCTTTGCTCTTGGTGTGACTGGATGAGTTTACGTTCCACTTCATCAAGCTCTTCTTGTAGTTTGGTGATATTGTGCGCATAGCTGGTCTTCCTTTGCTTGGCTCTCAAGTACGTCCTTTTCTTCATTAGTATTTTTCTATCTCTGGGAATCTGCTTGATCTGCTTCCTGCTTGATTTGGGTGGTATGGTGTTTTTACAGGTCTCCAGGCATTGTTGCTGGAGGATACTGAGAGTTTCGTCGACGTTTTTATCTTCGAATAGTGCCCTCCAATCAGTTCCTGCCAGTTCTGCTCTCAGTCTGTCCCAGTCTATATCTTTGCTGTAGAAGTTGAGATCTTTCAGAGAGGTGCAGGGTATTTGGCTTGATTCCTGTTGACATCTTCTTGGTGGTGTGGCGGTTGGTGTGGGGGTTCTATCTTTGATGAGGCTGTGGTCGGACATTATAGTTTTTACAGTTTCATACGAGTGTACCAGGTCGAAGTTGTTGCCAAATAGTAAGTCCAGTGTGTTGTTGCCTCTTGTAGGTTCCTCGATGTATTGCTTCATGTATGCAGTGTCCATGATAGTCATTAGCTCCTTGGCTTGCTGTTTTTCCTCCCTGGTTCCTCCATCTATTTTCATGGTTGCCCAATTGATGATGGGCAGGTTGAAGTCTCCTGTGATGATGACATCTGTAGCGGGAGTTGGAAGATTTTGTAGGAGTGATTGTATTTTCTCTGTGACCTCCTTGAAAATTTCCCCTGTGGTGTTTGGAGGTCGATACAAAATTATGATGAGCATGTCGGTTTGTCTTATGTGTACTGCTAGTAGCTCTGTTGTGCCGTTTGAGAATGCAACTAAAGTTTCGGTATTTGCAGCCATATCCTCCCTTAGGTAGAGTGCTACTCCTCCGTGGCTTCTGTCCTCTCTGTCGGCTCTGAATAGAGTGAAATTATGGATATTGATCTCTGCATCCAAAATGTTTTCGTTCAGGTGTGTTTCTGTGAGGGCTAGAAAAATTGAGTTGTCTTCCTCTGCAATTTCTCCCAACATAGGGACTTTACATTGATTGTTTCGTGGGTAAAGTCCTCTGATGTTGCCCACAACAAAACTAGTTAGTGGTAGTTGCACCTTCCTCTGTGGTTCGTGTCTGGCCCCTCGGTTTGGGCTAGGAATCTCTCCATAATCACTTGAGACCGTTTTTCCACTTCCAGAAGACGTCCCATTACTACCTCTAAAAAAGCACCTTGGTCGGGCATAGCCGTGTGTACCGCTGCTGGTCTGGCCTTGTGAGTTTGCTGGATGGTTGGCCAGCTTCTGAGGGCATTGCGTTGACTTTCTATTTTTTCCTCATATGTTGGTGTGTAAGCAAATTCCCTTTGAATGTGTCCTGTAGCGTGTTCCCTTGGTCTGTTGACGTTGTTTCTTGGCGTCAGTATTTTGGTTCCCTTGATGTGTGGAAGATTGCAGTCTCTCATAGTACATGCCCTTTTGTTGAGTGAGATTCTGCATACATATGGGTGGTAGTCGATGCATTTCCATCCACGCTTGCAACCTATTCTTTCATCCCGCCCGTGCTTCATGAATTTTGCACATATTTTTGGGTGGTCTTGTTTGCATCCCCTGCCCACTACTCCGTATCGGCATTCATTTCTTAGGTAGAAATTGCATACTTCTATTCTTTTCCTCCTAATATCGGTGCCCCTGTAATCAGCTCTGGGCCTAGGTCTCCATGAATTTGTATTTACAGCACTAACCTCCCCTGTTCTACTGTATGTAGGAGCATTTTGGCCGCATCCGTTGCATGTGGGGTGTGTGCTCGTTGGGGTCCCCGACCTCACCTGTCTTGCTGCATTTTGAGGGGGCTCTGCCGTGTCTGCTAGTGTTGCGGTGGGGGGGCTATGTGCATCTGGCATTGTGATGCTAATATTTCCTGGTGTGTTCCCCATCCCTAGATCTAGGCCTATAGCCACGTTTGGTGAGTTACTGGTATGGGGGTTGTCACCGTCACTCTTGCCTAAGGCTACTTCTGGGCTTATGGGTAGGCCTTGGCCTAGGTCAGTGTCCCCAGTTAATTCCTTGGTTTTTGGAGTAGGCCTATTGTCAGCTGGCGTGTTGGTGACATCTTTGTTGCTCTGGGGCTGAACATGGATTTTTCTTACCTTACTTATCGCTCCAGAGTTGGTTATTCGTTCCTTGTGTTGGAGAACGGCTGCTTCTGCCTCGGCCACCCACTCACCTTTTGTGTCAAGCTTTGTTAGGGAGCATGTTTTGCACATGAATTTCCTTGCCGTTTTTGCATAGTTGAGAATTTGATAGGCAGGGAGTTCTGTGCAAAAATAGTGCAGCCAATCCTGGCAGTAGTCGCATTGGATTGCATTTTTTTCACCTGCGAACTTGATTCCGCAGTCGGGGCACTCTGGGTCGGGTTTGTTTTGATCCCCGGCCATTGTTGGCGTCATGTTCTTAGTCACTGTTTTTTTTTTTTTTCTCTTATTTTCACTTCAATCCTTCTGTTTCGGTCTTTGTTTCTTGTATATGCGCACTCACTAAGTGTTTATGTCTAGGCGGAATTTAAATGAATCAACGGTGCTGCAGTCTATAACGTCTCGGGGAAGCCCATTCCACAAGTTGACAACTCGATTGAAGAAGAAATTCTTAGATTCGTGCGAGTTAAAAGATTTACCAATAATTTTGCAACCGTTTCCCCGCGTGTAATTAGATTGGTCGATAGTGAAGTACTTACTACAGTTCATATTGTCGATGCCTTTGATGATTTTGAACACTTGAATTAAGTCGCCTCTTAATCTGCGCTGGGTTAAAGGAAATAGATTTAATTCTCTAAGACGCTCTTCGTATGGTTTGTTCTTTAGGCTAGGTATCATTTTGGTAACTCTACGTTGAACTCGTTCTAGCTTGTTTATATCTTTTTGGTAATAAGGGCACCAGGATTGAACGCAGTATTCCAGAAGAGGGCGGACTAAGGAATTGTAAAGGGTTAGGATAACTTCTTTGGATTTATGCTCAAATGACCTGCCTATAAAGCCAATTATTTTGTTTGCCTTCTTAACAACTTCTGAACATTGTTGACTCGGTTTTAGGTTACTCGATATTGTTACTCCCAGATCAGTTTCTCTGTTTACATTCTTAAGCTGAGTGCCATTCATCGAATAGTTTGCTTTCTCATTTAGGTATCCGACATGTAGTACTTTACATTTATCCGCATTGAAACTCATTTGCCAAATTTGGGCCCAACATGACAATTTATCTAGATTGTGTTGCATATCGTCAACTTGTTCTTTTGAGAGTACGCTATTTGCAATTTTTGTATCGTCAGCAAATTTTGAGATTGTGCAGGTGAGACCCTCATCTATGTCGTTGATGTAAATTAGAAAGAGAATTGGTCCTAGTACCGATCCCTGGGGTACCCCGCTACTTACATTGGTCCCTTTAGATGCCTTACCGTTTATGACTACCCTTTGCTTTCTGTTGCTGAGCCAATTTTCTATCCATTTCAACACACCGTCTTGTATTCCATGCGCTTTTAGTTTTAGCAGTAAACGTTTGTGGGGAACTTTGTCAAAGGCCTTTTGAAAATCAAGGTATATAATATCTACAGCTTTACTCTCATCGTAGAGGTTGAGGATATCGTGGAAGAAGTCTAAGAGGTTTGTTAAACAGGAACGTTTTTTACGAAAGCCGTGTTGAGTATCTTTAAGTATGTTATTTTCCTCCAAGTGATTTACGAGTCTGTCTCGTATGACCGTTTCTAGCATTTTACATACAACTGAGGTTAAGCTAATTGGACGATAGTTACTGGGTAGGGATTTGCTGCCTTTTTTGAATATCGGTGTTACGTTGGCTAGCTTCCACTGATCAGGCATAGTTCCAGACTGCAAGGATTTATTGAATAGTAATGTCAGTGGTTTGGAGAGCTCATTCTTAGCTTCCTTTAGAACTCTAGGCGAGATTGTATCAGGTCCTGGCGTTTTATTTACCTTGAGTTTATCTAAACAATTCAATACTTCTCTCTCTGTAACGGTGATATTGCTTAGAACATCTTAGAACATCTTAGAGAGAGAGAGAGAGAGAGAGGGAGAGAGATAACACACAAAATCCACGTAATTCCTTCACACCACCAGTTTGTATGGCCTAATTGATGAGTTGACAAGCCTGCAGTATCAAGTGGAATGAAGGGCTATAAGGTTGTGAGTGTTAGTACTTAGCCTATAGTCGGTTCCATTTCATGTCACCAAATAGAATCCCTTACCAAACTGATTGTTCTATAATTTATGAAATATTCGGAATGTTATCTCAGCTTTATCTAATTACCGAGGGTTCTTAATTAACAACACACTTTGCTAGACGCCATCAATCTTTAAAAAAAAAACATCCATTAGATCCCCCTTCGAGATTTATTTGTACATTTTTTGGTTGGAAAATGTTTCGGCCGAAGGCCGGTTCTGCCAAAATTACAGGCTCACTCTCGTTCGTCAGGGAAAAATCGACAGCTAAATAGCACAAAAGGTCTTATTATTGACAACAAAAATGGGGCAAAAGGTCTTAAAATCATCAAACCAATGGGCCGACCGTCTAAAATCGGAAAACCAATGGGGCTAAACATGAGGGAGAAAGGGACCCGAAAAACCAGCCCATCTTCCCTTAAAAAGTTTGAAAAATCCGAAACAGACCATAATTTGTTTTTTAGAATGAGAACCAGTCAATAATATAATTCCTATATTGAGGGAGTGTTTTTTGGATCACATATTTTCCTTCAGGTTTAGCCCCATTAGTTTTGGGATTTAAATACGTTGGTCCATTAGTCTCGCTTTTTTACGACCTTTCGCCCCATTTACATGTAAATTTTAACCCCCCAAGAACGGGGCCGTTTGTAACATCAACTATACCTGCCAGGCGGGCATATTTACCGAAAACGAGCTTCATTCCATGCTCTTTTTCATGCATAAACAAGAGCCAGAGCGTAATATAATTATGTATCCGTGAATGGGTGATATAAGAGCTTTCCAATGACCCTTGAATCATCCTTGTACACCCACGGGTTATCCTGTAGCTATCGCGCAACCGGAGGTGAAAATACCCTAAATAAGGTCATTTCCTAATTTTTGTCCCGAGTTCGCGAGGCCGGGTGTGTGTAGGGAAGTGGCGGTGGTCTCACAACCGGCCCAGTGGTGGTGCCGAGCGGCCAGAGCTCGCCTATCGTCCTCCCAACGCGCGGACTCTCTCTCAGAGCCCCTAATGTGCTCAGAATGCCGCCCGTAATATGACAGATACCGAAGGATAGTCCATTTATCTCGCGACCGTCATATGACGGTCACCGCGTGTTAAGACCTTTCGTGTCATCTACGTGTTGCATTTATCCTTGCGAGCGATAACGAGCCTGCAATATAGGAGAAATCGGTCACTAATTTTCATATATACTTTATATATACTAAATATACAGAGTGGTCGCGAAACATTTCCCCATAGGGAATACCTGTGTATTGCCCATAGGGTACTCCTATATATTTTATCTTTATCTGTATGTGGTAACCCAGTTTCGAATCCCAGTGGATCACATGCTTGCTTTAATTAATTTCTTTGGGAGGTGTTTGGTGTTGAAGTGAAATAAATAAGAATAGATTCTTCAGCTCTCTTCCAAATACACAGGGATTCCCTATTGGCAAATGTTTCGCGACCGCTTTGTATATATATATATATATATATATATACACATACATATATATATCTATATATATATATATATATAGTGTATATATATATATATATATATATATATATATATATATATATATATATATATATATATATATTATATGTACAGTATATACTGTATATATATATATATATATATATATATATATATATATATATATATATACTGTATATATATATATATATTGTCACAATGACCAGGGTCTTTTAGGAGTAGCTAGACGGTAGTGGCGCCTGACTTATTAAAGCAGCTGTGCCAAGTCTGGTATTAGAAAGACCTGGTATTGTGAGTTTCACTCCAATACCCTTCCAAATTACCCATGACTAGTTTTGCCGTGCCTCTAAGCATTTTTGTCTCAATAAACGTTTGTGTAGAATGAGCCGATGGAGTGTTGCTAGTTTCGTCTAACCAGTTGTTAGTTGGTGACAACGTTGCATTTTGCTGCTAGGCGTGGCTGGGTAGGGAGGAAGTGGAGGATGGAATGTTGCTCTCTCGCGAGGGGGGAGGTGGAGGCGCTGTTGCTGAGTAACACGAGTCTACTTAATTATGTGACCATTGCAAGTTTAGTTGTGTTGCAATATCAAGATGTACTTTATTTTATCTGCCACATTGTTTTAGTTAATTTGTTAACACAGGAATACTTTAGTATAAGTTATTCTTGTGAAGTGTCTTAGTCATATCATATCTTGCGGTGAGATATTGCAACCTCCTTTAGTTTGAGCCTGGCTCCCAGCAGCTTCGCCAGGGCCAGGCTTCGCCATTCTCTCGTTGGCGGCCAGACATTAAAGGTGGTGCTACCTCACTCTTGTGGTACCCCAGTCTGCCCCTGTTTATTTTTTCCTTGCTTGCATAGTAGTCTATCTATCTATCTATCTATATGCTCAGGCCCAATCCCCATTTTGGGGGTAGCCGACTCAAGACAGAGCAAGAACAGGGAAAACACAAAAACAACACAAAACAAAAAATAAACACAGATAAAAAACACAAACTCACACACATCCAGGTCACCCAGGAGAAGACCCAGAGACCAGGGTTACCAAGGTCGCTCCAGCACTCCCCCGGCCCCTGACCACCCGGAGAGGTTCCGATCTCGGCAGGCAGACATGCAGCGGAGCCAAAGCCACAAGCCCTCCCACCACACTTCCAGGCACACCCTTCATATTAATCGTCCCCCGGGCCAGGCACCTGATGGACTATTATCTAGTCGAACTTGCGCCCGACCCCTTACTCCAAATGACCACGTGTTCACTCAACTATTCACAAGCATTCTCCATTCACTCCTGTCCACCACCACTTCCCCTGCCTGATCTATAGTCATTCCTCTATCATCCAAAGCCTTTCTTACACAGTCTCTCCATCTCAATGGGGGTCTTCCTGCCCTTTTATCTCCCCTTGTACCTGACTCACATATTCTCTTTGTAAGCCTTTCATCTCCCATTCGTTCAACATGACCATACCAGCTCAGCACCCTTCTGTCCACTCTGGCTGACAAATGTTCCTGCTGCCCCACTCTCCTACGTATCTCTTCATTCCTCAATCTGTCTCTACGAGTAACTCCACACATACTCCTCAAGCAGCTCATCTCCATCACATCTTCCCTCTTTTCTCCTTTTTCTTCAGAGCCCATGTCTCAGCCCCATACATCACTGTTGGTACAACAATTCCTTGATACAGTGCACTTTTTACTTTCACTCCGAGATTTCTCGTCTTTCACATACTTCCCATTGCTCCGAAAACCTTCCTTCCTTCACACACTCTCTGTTTTACCTCCACTTCCATACCTCCACTCCTGCTTATCGTTCCTCCTAGATATTTAAAACACTCTACTTGTTCCAATATCTCCCCATCCAGCCTCACATCTAGATTCACCCTATACTCTCCCCTATTACACACCATTACTTTACTTTTATTGACGTTCACCTTCAGTTTCCTCCTTCCACAAACCACACCAAACTCTTTGACTACCCGCTGCAGTTTATCATCAGAATCCGCCACCAATGCTGCATAATAGTAACGTAACGTAATTAACAGAGAATCCTAGACATCAATTCATTTCTTTTAATTATCCTTTTCCTCTGATCAGCATTTATTATCTTTCCCTTTGTTTTATATATTCTGAACCTCCGGTGGCTACTTCGGGATTCGTGATAGGGAAGAGCTGGGAGGTTTGCCGGGGTCCTTATTAATAAGCACTGTTAATCACATAGACAGTCCACACACACACATATCCATAACCCCTACATATTTTTTCCCAGTGTTTTTAGCTTATGACCCGGCAGCAGCCTTGACGGTTCTGCCCCAGCTATTGTTTGTTCCCTATCTCGGGTTTCGAACTGAGGCAACGGAGTGGTTAATATTAATTAGGAATCCAGCTTCAGTCTGGACCCCCCCCCCCCCCCATAGTTAAGTAAGTGTGGGAGGTGGACTCTACGAGTTCATAGTTTCGGGCGGTAACTCGCTGGGAGGCCCAGGTTGAACCAGGATATAATTATATTGGTGTGATATTAGAGGTGTTCAGGGCAACATGCTTCCACTAATATCACCCCGAAGTTAGTAGTCATATTAGGACACTGCCTTGTATTGTTAGTTCATTATATGTATGCAATATTATTATGTGCAACTCTCTTGGGTTGAGAGTGGATTACCGTTGGCTGCTTTGCGCACGGTATAGTATTGTTGAGGGCGCGCATAGCCTGTTGTGCTCGAAGTACACCTGCACTCCTTTTTTCGTTGATGTCTGTGGTAGCCTATATGTATTTAACTGTTTTGATTATCCAACCCAGTATTGCTAATCCTGGTGTTGGTTTCGAGTTCTCGTAGCTAGTGAGTTGCAAGATTATTTCTGTTCTCCTTATTATTCAGAGTCCGAGCAGGGCAGTGTGCACCTTAAGCCCTGAGAAGAGCCTGGAAGCGTTCATAAAGCTCTTACCTGTTGCGTCATGGTGTTGTTTGGTAGAGAGACAAGGTGCATTGGCGTTAGGCATTATTTTCGTATACCGTCTCTAAACAACTGAGGTCCAGATTCGTAACAGTGGCGACCTTGCCTAGGATAATCAGAATAGCACCAGCAGTATTAATAAGATTTATTTTGATCAGAGGATTTTTTTTAGAATAGGTGTCTAGCATTTATATTTGCCTATGTCTGAACAACAAGCAAGAGGGGAGGGGGAGTGTGTCGTGCCGTTACATATCACCAGTGAGGAGGATGCGAGAGTGTTCCTTCAGAGTTCTCCAGAATGGGCACAGATGTAGTTGAGAAGTGTGGAGGAATTGAGGTTGATTGCATCAGTGTTGGGAGTAGAGGGGTCTCTTCTTACCACGAGGGAAACATGTCAGCAGTATATATGGCAGTATTATAATGATGTTCGAGAGGAGGCTGAGCCAACAACTGTGCCGGCAGGAGGCTATATCACACCTGCACGCTCTCCGTCGCGCACACCCAGTCCTTTTAATGAGAGCATAACGTCTTCCCAGTTTACATGTCCTACTGTTAATCCCCCGTTGTTGCCTGAAATGCCCTCTGGTGTGCCCCAACTTACTAAACCCCATTTTTATTCTTTACACTTTACTCCTGCCGCTGGCTGGGCGGCACAGAACCAGGTTACACCTGCCCCCCCCCCCCCCATTTATCCCAGCCGGACTTTCTACGATTCAGCCACGTTACCGTCCCGCTTATGTTCCTACACCACCCCCTACTTTTGCCTCGGTAGGGCTATCGAGTAATGGTCCAATACAATTGGAGTTGAAGAAATTGGAAATGCAAGAAAAAAGAGAAGAGAAAGAGAGAGAATTGCAGGAGAAAAGAGAGAGAGATGCAGGAGAGGTTAGAAACACAGAGAATGACAATGGAGTTACAAAGAACCAAAGTTGAGATAGACAAGGGGACAAGGGGGCACGGTACACAGGGAGGAATCTAGCGAGTTAAAGTTGTCTCGTAGCCTGAAGCTCGTTCCCGCTTTTGATGAGGAAAAAGTCACTGAATGGTTCCAGCAATTTGAAAAGAAAGCACGGGAGTTCGAGTGGCCACGGGAACGCTGGGCGGCATTGGTGGCAAATGTTCTCAAGGGAAAAGCGCTCGAGGCATATGATAGGATGTCAGTGGAGGACTTAGCAGAGTATGATCATTTAAAGCAGGCTATCCTTAAGGCTTATGAACTCCGACCAGAAGCCTATCGCCTTAAATTTCGTAATGCAAGGAAGAAGCCTAATCATACGCATGTTGAGTTTGCTAAGTACCTCCATGATTGTTTGTCTCGTTGGTTTTTAAGTGAAAATGTAACAAATTTAAATGAAGCAATCAAGCTTTTCCTGCTAGAACACTTTACCAACAATGTCGACAGAGAGATTTGCCAAAAGATCCGTGAGAAGCGCCCCGGCAAGCTGTCTGATGCTGCCGTGTGGGCTGACGATCGAGTGTTGGCAACCAAGGATTTTACTGATCGTGCCAGATATGCCCCCCCCACGACTGCACGTGATGAGAAGTACCGAGCAGGTGGAAGCGGAGGGTACAGTAACAGTGGCCCTGGTCCCACACGTAATAATAACGGTGGAGACAAACCAAAATCACCAAATTCAGCCCGACCTGATTCCAGTGTTGTTAGGTGTTATGGGTGTAAACAGACCGGACATATTAAACCAAACTGTACCCAGGCAAAGTCCTCTGCAGCGCTTGCTAAGCCTGTGTCGTTAGTGGTTGGTATCCAGGGAGGAGGGGATGAATCTTTGTTACCGAGGTTGGAGGCAGACTGAAGGGTGAAGCATGGGGTGCCAACGGCCATGGCACAGCCTGCCCCCGACAAAGTGTCTCAACTAGGTAGCAATGCAGGTTCAGAAACCTCGCTCGCTTGGTGCCGGGCTTTCGTTCATGAGGGTGAAGTAGAGCTGTGTGGGAAGGTGTATCCAGTCAAAGTTCTTAGGAATTCGGGAGCTAAGCAGTCCATGTGTTTGAACTTGACGGGGAAGCCTATAAAATCTGACGAGTTTGTGTAATGTCGAGGTGTAAACACTGAGGCCTGTTATAGCCTCGTTCCTATTCATCTTAGGTGTCCTGTAGTCACGGCGACGGCGAAGGTAGCGGTCGTGGACTCATTAGCTGTGGAGGAGATTGATTTTCTGCTTGGAGCAGATATGGCAGGGAGTAGAGTCTTTCCACCTCCGGTAGTGGTGTCAGAGGAGGTACAGCGGAGGAGAGGAACAAGGAGGCTAAGAAGCTGCCTCCCGATTTGTTTCCGGTGTGTGAGGTCAAGAGATCTATGGCCCAGGTTGCACAGCCGGAGGAATTGTTAGGGGAAGAGATAGATCTGATCGAGGGGATGTACAGTACTGAATCTGCATCACCCATAGATTCGACTGATCTGCAGGGTGCCGAGGGTGTGCAGGACGAGGAGGAAAGCTCCTCACTCATTTCACCCGGTGCCAGAGGTGATACTGAAGGGAGCGATCGGGTCCCTACGGGAGGACCAGTTGATCCTGTATCATCGAATCAGACCGACTTGGAGGCTATACCTAATCTTACCACCCTGGCACCGGGGGAGATTTGTGATGCGCTGCAGAGTGATGCTTTATTAACACACTTGTTTTCTAAGGTCGGGGAGAGTAATCCAGACAGACATAAGACCCATCAGCTCTGCCATATTAACATGTTGAAGAGGTACTGTTGTGCGGCGGGCACACAGGCGACGTCACCTAAAGGGACTAGCCGAGAGAGTTGCCTGGGCGCCGATCAGTCACCTGCTGGTATTAACGGGGAATTGTCTGAGGCAGTTTGTGCTACTGTATCCGCTTAGAACAGGTCAGTAGAGAGAGTTGAGTCAGAGACGGTCACTTTCTTGCCTGTGTTATTGACTGGAGAGTTGGAGTCGGAGGTGCAGGGTGAGCCCGGGCCTGGGGGATGGTGGTTGGATAACCCAGGTCCCGGGGCTAGCGGTTCATGCACTGTGGGAACGCCAGGCAAGGCTCCTGCAGTGCCTCTCAACCCCCCTCTGCACTCTCCCCAATTCTCCGGTCCCAGGGACCAGGATGCCATGTCTCGTTGCTCTGTCCTGGTTGTAGAAGGCATGAAGGAGGAGAGGGAGTTTTTCCCAGGTGAGGCTGTGCCGGCTGGGACATGGGCAGAGAACGGGTACCTGGTCCTGCGGGAGAAATTGACCCATTTACCTCCGGAAAGGGTTGAGGAGATGTTCACTACCTTGTGGGCCTATCCACACGTGTTCGGGGATGCACCAGGTTTGACATCGATGTGGGAGAGAACAAGCCTATAAAATTACCACCTTGCAAGGTAAATTTACTCCCCAAGACAGATACCTACCCTTTACCGAGAGTTGATGACTTGGTAGACAAGATTGGGGCAGCCACGTTCATCATAAAAGTGGACTTAGTTAAAGGCTGTTTGCAAGTCCCACTACCAGAACGTGCCAAGAAAATTGCTAGTTTTGTGGTGGGGAGAGGAGTGTATCAGTGCCAGGTAATGCCATACGGCTTGAAGAATGCTCCCGCCACCTTTCAGCGGTTAATGCACAGGCTTGTGCATGATGTCCCCAATTGTTTAGTCTACATGGATGATGTTGAGCACCCCCTTTTCTACTTTTCGAAAATGTTTAACCGAGCACACAAGAATTATTCTGTGATCGAGAGGGAGTTGCTAGCTATTATTTTGAGTTTATACCATTTCGCTGTTTATTTGCCACCATATGGGCCCGTGCTCAGAATCTACTCTGACCTTCATCCTCTGCAGGCTCAAGGACAAAAACCAGAGACTTAATCCCTGGAGTTTGATGTTGCAAGAATATCATCTCAATGTTAGGCACATCCGTGGTGTTGATAATGTCCTGGCAGAATGTTTGTCCCGTGAGACCTCTGAGGAATGATAGGAGAGCACGAGGCTTTTTAGTTAGTTAGTTATATTTACTCCTGTTAA
Organism: Paralithodes platypus; assembly: GCA_032716605.1. Taxonomy (NCBI): domain Eukaryota; kingdom Metazoa; phylum Arthropoda; class Malacostraca; order Decapoda; family Lithodidae; genus Paralithodes; species Paralithodes platypus. The sequence continues at coordinate 7,238,437 of CM064492.1, forward strand.
ACAAATCTATAAAATGTAAACATACAAAAGACTGTCAATGTACATATTTTGCAGTTGTAAACTAATGATGAAAGTTTTGTTTCAAAGATTCAATACTCCCCCCCCCCTCCCCCCCCCCGCGCGCGTGAGGGTGTCACAATGACCAGGGTCTTTTAGGAGTAGCTAGACGGTAGTGGCGCCTGACTTATTAAAGCAGCTGTGCCAAGTCTAGTATTAGAAAGACCTGGTATTGTGAGTTTCACTCCGATACCCTTCCAATTTCGCAAGACTAGTTTTGCCGTGCCTCTAACCATTTTGGTCTCAATAAACGTTTGTGTAGAATGAGCCAATGGAGTGTTGCTAGTTTCGTCTAACCAGTTGTTAGTTGGTGACAACGTTGCATTTTGCTGCTAGGCGTGGCTGGGTAGGGAGGAAGTGGAGGATGGAATGTTGCTCTCTCGCGAGGGGGGAGGTGGAGGCGCTGTTGCTGAGTAACACGAGTCTACTTAATTATGTGACCATTGCAAGTTTAGTTGTGTTGCAATATCAAGATGTACTTTATTTTAACTGCCACACTGTTTTAGTTAATTTGTTAACACAGGAATACTTTAGTATAAGTTATTCTTGTGAAGTGTCTTAGTCATATCATATCATATCGTGTGGTGAGATATTGCAACCTCCTTTAGTTTGAGCCTGGCTCCCGCCAGCTTCGCCAGGGCCAGGCTTCGCCATTCTCTCGTTGGCGGCCAGACAGTAAAGGTGGTGCTACCTCACTCTTGTGGTACCCCAGTCTGCCCTTGTTTATTTTTTCACTGTTAATCCCATAGACAGTCCACACACACACACATACACATCCATAACCCCTACATATTTTTTCCCAGTGTTGTGACCCGGCAGCAGCCTTGACGGTTCTGCCCCCAGCTATTGTTGTTTCCCTATCTCGGGTTTCGAACTGAGGCAACGGAGTGTTTAATATTGTTGAACCAGGATATACAGTATATTGGTGTGATATTAGAGGTGGTCAGGGCAACATGCTTCCACTAATATCACCCCGAAGTTAGTAGTCATATTAGGACACTGCCTTGTATTGTTAGACCATTATTGTATGCAATATTATTATGTGCAACTCTCTTGGGTTGAGAGTGGATTACCGTTGGCTGGTTTGCGCACGGTTTACTATTGTCGAGGGCGCGCATAGCCTGTTATGCTCGAAGTACACCTGCACTCTTTTTTTTCGTTGATGTCTGCTGGTATCCTATATGTATTCAACTGTTTTGATTATCCAACCCAGCATTGCTAATCCCGGTGTTGGTTTCGAGTTCTCGTAGCTAGTAAGTTACATGATTATTTCTGTTCTACTTATTATTCAGAGTAGGAGCAGGGCAGTGTGCACCTTAAGCCCTGAGAAGAGCCTGGAAGCGTTCATAAAGCTTATACCTGTTGCGTCGTGGTGTTGTTTGGCAGAGAGACAAGGTGCATTGGCATTAGGCATTATTTTCGTATACCATCTCTAAACAACTGAGGTCCAGATTCGTAACAATATATATATATATATATATATATGTTAGTAAAGCCAGGTAATACATTTTCTTTAATACATACGAGGTTGAAAGAAATGGCAATTTCTGCGTTGGAAATTTTATTATTCAAAGTTTCCAGGTCTCTGATGAGTTTTCGCTGGGTGGCAGGAAGTAGATGAAGGAGATGAGCAAAATTCATGGTGGTACAGGGTTACATAAATGTACATGATGATACAGGATATACGACGCGTTTCAATGGACAACCAGCATTATCAAGTAAGGAAGGAATGATATAAAAGGTAAACAGGAAGGGTATATATAGAGGGTGGAGGATCAGAGGAGGCGGAAAACAGGGGGCAAAAGTCTGCTATTGGTGGAAGCGTAAACTAGGAGAGAGAAAGGGGTTAACCGCTTCACGCATGCGCACTGGATGCGGGATGGTGGTCAGTAGGTGGGGTCGAAGCTGATTGGCTGCGTGTCGAGGGGCGTGGCCTAAGTTGTGTGGCGCCTGCAGAAGACGAAGCTGAAGAAGGTAGCGCGGGGGGCTGCGTCAAGGGCACCGGGGGGCGAGGAGGGGTGTTAGGTCCTGTAGGGTAGTGCCTTTTGGCAGAAGGAAGGATCTGAAGGTCCTTATATATATATATATATATATACAAATGAGACCTTTGAATAAACCAGACTGGATCACCGAATTAAAGAGTCATACCAACACCCCTTCCAATCCCCCGTGACCGTCTAGATTCAACACCAACACGTGTTGCTCATATATTTGGAAACTCTCCTCACATCATTCTTGACTTGCAGTGTGCTGGCTTAATAATCGAAAAGGGTTGATAGCCTCTGAAGTCCTATTTTAACTAACTAACTCTGCATATCATTATCTAGGACGTACAGTTGCCCACATAAGTTCTGTTTCTCGTCGTGATCTTCTGCATGAAAGTATCATAATAAGAATTAATTGGGAGTGAGGTTTCCAGGGTGTCAAACGAAAGTCAAGTCCAATGGTTTTAGTTTGTATTAATGTATATGCAAAAATATAATTATGGTTTGTAGTTCCATGTATGTCTTTGGAAGTGATAAAATTACCAAAACAATGATAACATTATGTTTTATAGTTCCATTATATATTTGGAAGTGATAACATTTCCAAAACAATGCTATATCATGTTAATTTTCTTTTATTCCTTCTCATATTCGTTCGTCTTCAAACAAAAATGCTCCGGTTTGACACTCCGACTCTCCATATAATTCTCTAGGACGTACAGTTGGCCACATAAGTTCTGTTCCTCGTCGTGATCTTCTGCATGAAAATAACATAGTATGAATGAAGTGCGAGTGTGGTTTCTTTTAATTATCAGTTGTCTAATCAGATGAGTTGACCACTAAATAAGAACCTACACTCGTAATTCAATCATGAGCATTGTAAGTCCATGTATAAAATCAAGAAGAGAAACATAATTTAGTTGGGCAACTGTACAGCATACGTTTAATTCTTTCGTCTATTTATGAATATTGAGATACATACTTTAACCCTTACAGTACGTCGTTTTGTTATTATTGCAGCTGCATTTAGACGATTTTATGAAGTTTAGGAAGGATGTATGGTAGCTTAAAGGATTCATTAAGATAGTCTGTACTATTTTATGAAGTTTAGGAAGGATGTATGGTAGCTTAAAGGATTCATTAAGATAGTCTGTACTATTTTATGAAGTTTAGGAAGGATGTATGGTAGCTTAAAGGATTCATTAAGATAGTCTGTACTATTTAGGAAGGATGTATGGTAGCTTAAAGGATTCATTAAGATAGTCTGTACTATTTTATGAAGTTTAGGAAGGATGTATGGTAGCTTAAAGGATTCATTAAGATAGTCTGTACTATTTAGGAAGGATGTATGGTAGCTTAAAGGATTCATTAAGATAGTCTGTACTATTTAGGAAGGATGTATGGTAGCTTAAAGGATTCATTAAGATAGTCTGTACTATTTAGGAAGGATGTATGGTAGCTTAAAGGATTCATTAAGATAGTCTGTACTATTTTATGAAGTTTAGGAAGGATGTATGGCAGCTTAAAGGATTCATTAAGATAGTCTGTACTATTTTATGAAGTTTAGGAAGGATGTATGGTAGCTTAAAGGATTCATTAAGATAGTCTGTACTATTTTATGAAGTTTAGGAAGGATGTATGGTAGCTTAAAGGATTCATTAAGATAGTCTGTACTATTTTATGAAGTTTAGGAAGGATGTATGGTAGCTTAAAGGATTCATTAAGATAGTCTGTACTATTTAGGAAGGATGTATGGTAGCTTAAAGGATTCATTAAGATAGTCTGTACTATTTAGGAAGGATGTATGGTAGCTTAAAGGATTCATTAAGATAGTCTGTACTATTTTATGAAGTTTAGGAAGGATGTATGGTAGCTTAAAGGATTCATTAAGATAGTCTGTACTATTTAGGAAGGATGTATGGTAGCTTAAAGGATTCATTAAGATAGTCTGTACTATTTAGGAAGGATGTATGGTAGCTTAAAGGATTCATTAAGATAGTCTGTACTATTTTATGAAGTTTAGGAAGGATGTATGGCAGCTTAAAGGATTCATTAAGATAGTCTGTACTATTTTATGAAGTTTAGGAAGGATGTATGGTAGCTTAAAGGATTCATTAAGATAGTCTGTACTATTTTATGAAGTTTAGGAAGGATGTATGGTAGCTTAAAGGATTCATTAAGATAGTCTGTACTATTTTATGAAGTTTAGGAAGGATGTATGGTAGCTTAAAGGATTCATTAAGATAGTCTGTACTATTTTATGAAGTTTAGGAAGGATGTATGGTAGCTTAAAGGATTCATTAAGATAGTCTGTACTATTTTATGAAGTTTAGGAAGGATGTATGGTAGCTTAAAGGATTCATTAAGATAGTCTGTGCTATTTTATGAAGTTTAGGAAGGATGTATGGTAGCTTAAAGGATTCATTAAGATAGTCTGTACTATTTAGGAAGGATGTATGGTAGCTTAAAGGATTCATTAAGATAGTCTGTACTATTTTATGAAGTTTAGGAAGGATGTATGGTAGCTTAAAGGATTCATTAAGATAGTCTGTACTATTTAGGAAGGATGTATGGTAGCTTAAAGGATTCATTAAGATAGTCTGTACTATTTTATGAAGTTTAGGAAGGATGTATGGTAGTTTAAAGCATTCATTAAGATAGTCTGTACTATTTTATGAAGTTTAGGAAGGATGTATGGTAGCTTAAAGGATTCATTAAGATAGTCTGTACTATTTTATGAAGTTTAGGAAGGATGTATGGTAGCTTAAAGGATTCATTAAGATATTCTGTATTATTTTATGAAGTTTAGGAAGGATGTATGGTAGCTTAAAGGATTCATTAAGATAGTCTGTACTATTTTATGAAGTTTAGGAAGGATGTATGGTAGCTTAAAGGATTCATTAAGATAGTCTGTACTATTTTATGAAGTTTAGGAAGGATGTATGGTAGCTTAAAGGATTCATTAAGATAGTCTGTGCTATTTTATGAAGTTTAGGAAGGATGTATGGTAGCTTAAAGGATTCATTAAGATAGTCTGTACTATTTAGGAAGGATGTATGGTAGCTTAAAGGATTCATTAAGATAGTCTGTACTATTTTATGAAGTTTAGGAAGGATGTATGGTAGCTTAAAGGATTCATTAAGATAGTCTGTACTATTTAGGAAGGATGTATGGTAGCTTAAAGGATTCATTAAGATAGTCTGTACTATTTAGGAAGGATGTATGGTAGCTTAAAGGATTCATTAAGATAGTCTGTACTATTTTATGAAGTTTAGGAAGGATGTATGGTAGCTTAAAGGATTCATTAAGATAGTCTGTACTATTTTATGAAGTTTAGGAAGGATGTATGGTAGCTTAAAGGATTCATTAAGATAGTCTGTACTATTTTATGAAGTTTAGGAAGGATGTATGGTAGCTTAAAGGATTCATTAAGATAGTCTGTACTATTTTATGAAGTTTAGGAAGGATGTATGGTAGCTTAAAGGATTCATTAAGATAGTCTGTACTATTTTATGAAGTTTAGGAAGGATGTATGGTAGCTTAAAGGATTCATTAAGATAGTCTGTGCTATTTTATGAAGTTTAGGAAGGATGTATGGTAGCTTAAAGGATTCATTAAGATAGTCTGTACTATTTAGGAAGGATGTATGGTAGCTTAAAGGATTCATTAAGATAGTCTGTACTATTTTATGAAGTTTAGGAAGGATGTATGGTAGCTTAAAGGATTCATTAAGATAGTCTGTACTATTTAGGAAGGATGTATGGTAGCTTAAAGGATTCATTAAGATAGTCTGTACTATTTTATGAAGTTTAGGAAGGATGTATGGTAGCTTAAAGGATTCATTAAGATAGTCTGTACTATTTAGGAAGGATGTATGGTAGCTTAAAGGATTCATTAAGATAGTCTGTACTATTTAGGAAGGATGTATGGTAGCTTAAAGGATTCATTAAGATAGTCTGTACTATTTTATGAAGTTTAGGAAGGTTGTATGGCAGCTTAAAGGATTCATTAAGATAGTCTGTACTATTTTATGAAGTTTAGGAAGGATGTATGGTAGCTTAAAGGATTCATTAAGATAGTCTGTACTATTTAGGAAGGATGTATGGTAGCTTAAGGATTCATTAAGATAGTCTGTACTATTTTATGAAGTTTAGAAAGGATGTATGGTAGCTTAAAGGATTCATTAAGATAGTCTGTACTATTTAGGAAGGATGTATGGTAGCTTAAAGGATTCATTAAGATAGTCTGTACTATTTTATGAAGTTTAGGAAGGATGTATGGTAGCTTAAAGGATTCATTAAGATAGTCTGTACTATTTTATGAAGTTTAGGAAGGATGTATGGTAGCTTAAAGGATTCATTAAGATAGTCTGTACTATTTAGGAAGGATGTATGGTAGCTTAAAGGATTCATTAAGATAGTCTGTACTATTTAGGAAGGATGTATGGTAGCTTAAAGGATTCATTAAGATAGTCTGTACTATTTTATGAAGTTTAGGAAGGATGTATGGTAGCTTAAAGGATTCATTAAGATAGTCTGTACTATTTTATGAAGTTTAGGAAGGATGTATGGTAGCTTAAAGGATTCATTAAGATAGTCTGTACTATTTTATGAAGTTTAGGAAGGATGTATGGTAGCTTAAAGGATTCATTAAGATAGTCTGTACTATTTTATGAAGTTTAGGAAGGATGTATGGTAGCTTAAAGGATTCATTAAGATAGTCTGTACTATTTTATGAAGTTTAGGAAGGATGTATGGTAGCTTAAAGGATTCATTAAGATAGTCTGTACTATTTTATGAAGTTTAGGAAGGATGTATGGTAGCTTAAAGGATTCATTAAGATAGTCTGTACTATTTTATGAAGTTTAGGAAGGATGTATGGTAGCTTAAAGGATTCATTAAGATAGTCTGTACTATTTTATGAAGTTTAGGAAGGATGTATGGTAGCTTAAAGGATTCATTAAGATAGTCTGTACTATTTTATGAAGTTTAGGAAAGATGTATGGTAGCTTAAAGGATTCATTAAGATAGTCTGTACTATTTTATGAAGTTTAGGAAAGATGTATGGTAGCTTAAAGGATTCATTAAGATAGTCTGTACTATTTAGGAAGGATGTATGGTAGCTTAAAGGATTCATTAAGATAGTCTGTACTATTTTTTGAAGTTTAGGAAGGATGTATGGTAGCTTAAAGGATTCATTAAGATAGTCTGTACTATTTAGGAAGGATGTATGGTAGCTTAAAGGATTCATTAAGATAGTATGTACTATTTAGGAAGGATGTATGGTAGCTTAAAGGATTCATTAAGATAGTCTGTACTATTTAGGAAGGATGTATGGTAGCTTAAAGGATTCATTAAGATAGTCTGTACTATTTTATGAAGTTTAGGAAGGATGTATGGTAGCTTAAAGGATTCATTAAGATAGTCTGTACTATTTAGGAAGAATGTATGGTAGCTTAAAGGATTCATTAAGATAGTCTGTACTATTTTATGAAGTTTAAGAAGGATGTATGGTAGCTTAAAGGATCCATTAAGATAGTTTGTACTATTTAGGAAGGATGTATGGTAGCTTAAAGGATTCATTAAGATAGTCTGTACTATTTAGGAAGGATGTATGGTAGCTTAAAGGATTCATTAAGATAGTCTGTACTATTTTATGAAGTTTAGGAAGGATGTATGGTAGCTTAAAGGATTCATTAAGATAGTCTGTACTATTTAGGAAGGATGTATGGTAGCTTAAAGGATTCATTAAGCTAGTCTGTACTATTTTATGAAGTTTAGGAAGGATGTATGGTAGCTTAAAGGATTCATTAAGATAGTCTGTACTATTTAGGAAGGATGTATGGTAGCTTAAAGGATTCATTAAGATAGTCTGTACTATTTAGGAAGGATGTATGGTAGCTTAAAGGATTCATTAAGATAGTCTGTACTATTTTATGAAGTTTAGGAAGGATGTATGGTAGCTTAAAGGATTCATTAAGATAGTCTGTACTATTTAGGAAGGATGTATGGTAGCTTAAAGGATTCATTAAGATAGTCTGTACTATTTTATGAAGTTTAGGAAGGATGTATGGTAGCTTAAAGGATTCATTAAGATAGGCTGTACTATTTAGGAAGGATGTATGGTAGCTTAAAGGATTCATTAAGATAGTCTGTACTATTTTATGAAGTTTAGGAAGGATGTATGGTAGCTTAAAGGATTCATTAAGATAGTCTGTACTATTTAGGAAGGATGTATGGTAGCTTAAAGGATTCATTAAGATAGTCTGTACTATTTAGGAAGGATGTATGGTAGCTTAAAGGATTCATTAAGATAGTCTGTACTATTTTATGAAGTTTAGGAAGGATGTATGGTAGCTTAAAGGATTCATTAAGATAGTCTGTACTATTTTATGAAGTTTAGGAAGGATGTATGGTAGCTTAAAGGATTCATTAAGATAGTCTGTACTATTTTATGAAGTTTAGGAAGGATGTATGGTAGCTTAAAGGATTCATTAAGATAGTCTGTACTATTTTATGAAGTTTAGGAAGGATGTATGGTAGCTTAAAGGATTCATTAAGATAGTCTGTACTATTTTATGAAGTTTAGGAAGGATGTATGGTAGCTTAAAGGATTCATTAAGATAGTCTGTACTATTTTATGAAGTTTAGGAAGGATGTATGGTAGCTTAAAGGATTCATTAAGATAGTCTGTACTATTAAGGAGGATGTATGGTAGCTTAAAGGATTCATTAAGATAGTCTGTACTATTTTATGAAGTTTAGGAAGGATGTATGGTAGCTTAAAGGATTCATTAAGATAGTCTGTACTATTTAGGAAGGATGTATGGTAGCTTAAAGGATTCATTAAGATAGTCTGTACTATTTAGGAAGGATGTATGGTAGCTTAAAGGATTCATTAAGATAGTCTGTACTATTTTATGAAGTTTAGGAAGGATGTATGGTAGCTTATAGGATTCATTAAGATAGTCTGTACTATTTAGGAAGGATGTATGGTAGCTTAAAGGATTCATTAAGATAGTCTGTACTATTTTATGAAGTTTAGGAAGGATGTATGGTAGCTTAAAGGATTCATTAAGATAGTCTGTACTATTTAGGAAGGATGTATGGTAGCTTAAAGGATTCATTAAGATAGTCTGTACTATTTTATGAAGTTTAGGAAGGATGTATGGTAGCTTAAAGGATTCATTAAGATAGTCTGTACTATTTAGGAAGGATGTATGGTAGCTTAAAGGATTCATTAAGATAGTCTGTACTATTTATTTAGGAAGGATGTATGGTAGCTTAAAGGATTCATTAAGATAGTCTGTACTATTTTATGAAGTTTAGGAAGGATGTATGGTAGCTTAAAGGATTCATTAAGATAGTCTGTACTATTTAGGAAGGATGTATGGTAGCTTAAAGGATTCATTAAGCTAGTCTGTACTATTTTATGAAGTTTAGGAAGGATGTATGGTAGCTTAAAGGATTCATTAAGATAGTCTGTACTATTTAGGAAGGATGTATGGTAGCTTAAAGGATTCATTAAGATAGTCTGTACTATTTAGGAAGGATGTATGGTAGCTTAAAGGATTCATTAAGATAGTCTGTACTATTTTATGAAGTTTAGGAAGGATGTATGGTAGCTTAAAGGATTCATTAAGATAGTCTGTACTATTTAGGAAGGATGTATGGTAGCTTAAAGGATTCATTAAGATAGTCTGTACTATTTAGGAAGGATGTATGGTAGCTTAAAGGATTCATTAAGATAGGCTGTACTATTTAGGAAGGATGTATGGTAGCTTAAAGGATTCATTAAGATAGTCTGTACTATTTTATGAAGTTTAGGAAGGATGTATGGTAGCTTAAAGGATTCATTAAGATAGTCTGTACTATTTTATGATAGATTTAGGAAGGATGTATGGTAGCTTAAAGGATTCATTAAGATAGTCTGTACTATTTAGGAAGGATGTATGGTAGCTTAAAGGATTCATTAAGATAGTCTGTACTATTTAGGAAGGATGTATGGTAGCTTAAAGGATTCATTAAGATAGTCTGTACTATTTTATGAAGTTTAGGAAGGATGTATGGTAGCTTAAAGGATTCATTAAGATAGTCTGTACTATTTTATGAAGTTTAGGAAGGATGTATGGTAGCTTAAAGGATTCATTAAGATAGTCTGTACTATTTTATGAAGTTTAGGAAGGATGTATGGTAGCTTAAAGGATTCATTAAGATAGTCTGTACTATTTTATGAAGTTTAGGAAGGATGTATGGTAGCTTAAAGGATTCATTAAGATAGTCTGTACTATTTAGGAAGGATGTATGGTAGCTTAAAGGATTCATTAAGATAGTCTGTACTATTTTATGAAGTTTAGGAAGGATGTATGGTAGCTTAAAGGATTCATTAAGATAGTCTGTACTATTTAGGAAGGATGTATGGTAGCTTAAAGGATTCATTAAGATAGTCTGTACTATTTTATGAAGTTTAGGAAGGATGTATGGTAGCTTAAAGGATTCATTAAGATAGTCTGTACTATTTAGGAAGGATGTATGGTAGCTTAAAGGATTCATTAAGATAGTCTGTACTATTTAGGAAGGATGTATGGTAGCTTAAAGGATTTAAGATAGTCTGTACTATTTATGAAGTTTAGGAAGGATGTATGGTAGCTTAAAGGATTCATTAAGATAGTCTGTACTATTTTATGAAGTTTAGGAAGGATGTATGGTAGCTTAAAGGATTCATTAAGATAGTCTGTACTATTTTATGAAGTTTAGGAAGGATGTATGGTAGCTTAAAGGATTCATTAAGATAGTCTGTACTATTTTATGAAGTTTAGGAAGGATGTATGGTAGCTTAAAGGATTCATTAAGATAGTCTGTACTATTTTATGAAGTTTAGGAAGGATGTATGGTAGCTTAAAGGATTCATTAAGATAGTCTGTACTATTTTATGAAGTTTAGGAAGGATGTATGGTAGCTTAAAGGATTCATTAAGATAGTCTGTACTATTTAGGAAGGATGTATGGTAGCTTAAAGGATTCATTAAGATAGTCTGTACTATTTTATGAAGTTTAGGAAGGATGTATGGTAGCTTAAAGGATTCATTAAGATAGTCTGTACTATTTAGGAAGGATGTATGGTAGCTTAAAGGATTCATTAAGATAGTCTGTACTATTTTATGAAGTTTAGGAAGGATGTATGGTAGCTTAAAGGATTCATTAAGATAGTCTGTACTATTTAGGAAGGATGTATGGTAGCTTAAAGGATTCATTAAGATAGTCTGTACTATTTAGGAAGGATGTATGGTAGCTTAAAGGATTCATTAAGATAGTCTGTACTATTTATGAAGTTTAGGAAGGTATGGTAGCTTAAAGGATTCATTAAGATAGTCTGTACTATTTTATGAAGTTTAGGAAGGATGTATGGTAGCTTAAAGGATTCATTAAGATAGTCTGTACTATTTAGGAAGGATGTATGGTAGCTTAAAGGATTCATTAAGATAGTCTGTACTATTTTATGAAGTTTAGGAAGGATGTATGGTAGCTTAAAGGATTCATTAAGATAGTCTGTACTATTTAGGAAGGATGTATGGTAGCTTAAAGGATTCATTAAGATAGTCTGTACTATTTTATGAAGTTTAGGAAGGATGTATGGTAGCTTAAAGGATTCATTAAGATAGTCTGTACTATTTTATGAAGTTTAGGAAGGATGTATGGTAGCTTAAAGGATTCATTAAGATAGTCTGTACTATTTAGGAAGGATGTATGGTAGCTTAAAGGATTCATTAAGATAGTCTGTACTATTTTATGAAGTTTAGGAAGGATGTATGGTAGCTTAAAGGATTCATTAAGATAGTCTGTACTATTTAGGAAGGATGTATGGTAGCTTAAAGGATTCATTAAGATAGTCTGTACTATTTTATGAAGTTTAGGAAGGATGTATGGTAGCTTAAAGGATTCATTAAGATAGTCTGTACTATATTTAGGAAGGATGTATGGTAGCTTAAAGGATTCATTAAGATAGTCTGTACTATTTAGGAAGGATGTATGGTAGCTTAAAGGATTCATTAAGATAGTCTGTACTATTTTATGAAGTTTAGGAAGGATGTATGGTAGCTTAAAGGATTCATTAAGATAGTCTGTACTATTTAGGAAGGATGTATGGTAGCTTAAAGGATTCATTAAGATAGTCTGTACTATTTTATGAAGTTTAGGAAGGATGTATGGTAGCTTAAAGGATTCATTAAGATAGTCTGTACTATTTAGGAAGGATGTATGGTAGCTTAAAGGATTCATTAAGATAGTCTGTACTATTTTATGAAGTTTAGGAAGGATGTATGGTAGCTTAAAGGATTCATTAAGATAGTCTGTACTATTTAGGAAGGATGTATGGTAGCTTAAAGGATTCATTAAGATAGTCTGTACTATTTAGGAAGGATGTATGGTAGCTTAAAGGATTCATTAAGATAGTCTGTACTATTTATGAAGTTTAGGAAGGATGTATGGTAGCTTAAAGGATTCATTAAGATAGTCTGTACTATTTAGGAAGGATGTATGGTAGCTTAAAGGATTCATTAAGATAGTCTGTACTATTTTAGGAAGGATGTATGGTAGCTTAAAGGATTCATTAAGATAGTCTGTACTATTTAGGAAGGATGTATGGTAGCTTAAAGGATTCATTAAGATAGTCTGTACTATTTAGGAAGGATGTATGGTAGCTTAAAAGATTCATTAAGATAGTCTGTACTATTTAGGAAGGATGTATGGTAGCTTAAAGGATTCATTAAGATAGTCTGTACTATTTTATGAAGTTTAGGAAGGATGTATGGTAGCTGAAAGGATTCATTAAGATAGTCTGTACTAAGTTTAGGAAGGATGTATGGTAGCTTAAAGGATTCATTAAGATAGTCTGTACTATTTAGGAAGGATGTATGGTAGCTTAAAGGATTCATTAAGATAGTATGTACTATTTAGGAAGGATGTATGGTAGCTTAAAGGATTCATTAAGATAGTTTGTACTATTTAGGAAGGATGTATGGTAGCTTAAAGGATTCATTAAGATAGTCTGTACTATTTTATGAAGTTTAGGAAGGATGTATGGTAGCTTAAAGGATTCATTAAGATAGTCTGTACTATTTAGGAAGGATGTATGGTAGCTTAAAGGATTCATTAAGCTAGTCTGTACTATTTTATTAAGTTTAGGAAGGATGTATGGTAGCTTAAAGGATTCATTAAGATAGTCTGTACTATTTTAAGCGGGTAGACATCCTTCGTAAACTGAACAAATCCGTCTAACTAATAGTTGCCAGAACATAATGAAAAGGATGTCACCGGTACTAAATGAAAAGGATGTCACCGGTACTGAATGAAAAGGATGTCACCGGTACTGAATGAAAAGGATGTCACCGGTACTGAATGAAAAGGATGTCACCGGTACTGAATGAAAAGGATGTCACCGTACTGAATGAAAAGGATGTCACCGGTACTGAATGAAAAGGATGTCACCGGTACTGAATGAAAAGGATGTCACCGGTACTGAATGAAAAGGATGTCACCGGTACTGAATGAAAAGGATGTCACCGGTACTGAATGAAAAGGATGTCACCGGTACTGAATGGACAAAAGGATGTCACCGGTACTGAATGGACAAAAGGATGTCACCGGTACTGAATGGACAAAAGGATGTCACCGGTACTGAATGGACAAAAGGATGTCACCGGTACTGAATGGAAAGGATGTCACCGGTACTGAATGAAAAGGATGTCACCGGTACTGAATGAAAAGGATGTCACCGGTACTGAATGAAAAGGATGTCACCGGTACTGAATGGACAAAAGGATGTCACCGGTACTGAATGGACAAAAGGATGTCACCGGTACTGAATGGACAAAAGGATGTCACCGGTACTGAATGGACAAAAGGATGTCACCGGTACTGAATGGAAAGGATGTCACCGGTACTGAATGAAAAGGATGTCACCGGTACTGAATGAAAAGGATGTCACCGGTACTGAATGAAAAGGATGTCACCGGTACTGAATGAAAAGGATGTCACTGGTACTGAATGAAAAGGATGTCACCGGTACTGAATGAAAAGGATGTCACCGGTACTGAATGAAAAGGATGTCACCGGTACTGAATGAAAAGGATGTCACCGGTACTGAATGAAAAGGATGTCACCGGTACTGAATGGGCTAAATGATGAAACAAGCAGGAAACAGAATATAGACGACTGGATAGCTAATTAATAGATTAAATGATGAAACAAGCAGGAAACAGAATATAGACGACTGGATAGCTAATTAATAGATTAAATGATGAAACAAGCAGGTACTGAATGAAAAGACGACTGGATAGCTAATGAATAGATTAAATGATGAAACAAGCAGGTACTGAATATAGACGACTGGATAGCTAATTAATAGATTAAATGATGAAACAAGCAGGAAACAGAATATAGACGACTGGATAGCTAATTAATAGATTAAATGATGAAACAAGCAGGAAACAGAATATAGACGACTGGATAGCTAATTAATAGATTAAATGATGAAACAAGCAGGAAACAGAATATAGACGACTGGATAGCTAATTAATAGATTAAATGATGAAACAAGCAGGAAACAGAATATAGACGACTGGATAGCTAATTAATAGATTAAATGATGAAACAAGCAGGAAACAGAATATAGACGACTGGATAGCTAATTAATAGATTAAATGATGAAACAAGCAGGAAACAGAATATAGACGACTGGATAGCTAATTAATAGATTAAAGGGAAATGGTCGTTATTTCTGGACACTCTTCTCCCTCATGTTTAGCCTCTTCAGTTTTCAGATTTTAAGACGTTCAGCCCATTATAGTTTGGCGGTTTTGAGATTGAAGCAGATGTATAAAGCGCAATTCAGCAGTGAATTCATTCAACGTTGCATCCCTTGCAGATATTTCCACAGCAATTGTTCCGAGGAACTTGCTTCAATTGTGCCGCCTCTCCACATCTTTCCCCGTAGAACTAGGGTAGCTGAGAGCGCCCATGAATTTACACTTTCTCCTCCACAATGCAGAACTTCTGCTTATCAAAATTCATTTATCCCTAGAACTACTACTCTTTGGAATTCACTTCCCACGAGTTGCTTTCCACAAACTTACAATCTACAAAAGTTTAAATCCAGTTGTTACAAACATTTTATGAATAGAGGATGCCTTTAGGCACATGGACCTTTTTGTTTGATCTGGTTTTCCTTCCTCCATTCATTGTCTCCTAAAACAAAACAAATAAACAAAATATGACCAACATTTCAAGCAAGGATACAAAATACTGATACAGGATACATAATACTGATACAGGATATACATAATACTGATACAGGATACATAATACTGATACAGGATACATAACACTGATACAGGATATACATAATACTGATACAGGATATACATAATACTGATACAGGATACATAATACTGATACAGGATACATAACACTGATACAGGATATACATAATACTGATACAGGATACATAATACTGATACAGGATATACATAATACTGATACAGGATACATAATACTGATACAGGATACATAACACTGATACAGGATATATAATACTGATACTCAACGGTTTTATAGACAAAAATAGTTCTTGTAAGTCATTCACAAACATTTTACGTCCATACATAATCATATTTTACAAATTCACGTGACGAACTGTACTTATATGCACACAAATCATGGCTCATCGAATAGAACGAACGAACTTTTAAATAGTAGGTCAAGTAGTAATGAGAAGATTCAATTATTCTGTTCAGGAAAGCTTAGATAAATTTAGGGGAGGCAGATCCTTTTTCTGGACCCCCTTCTCCCTCGTGTTAAGCCCCATTTGTTTTGAGATTATATGACGTTCGGCCCAATAATTTGGCGATTTTAACACCTTTCGCCCCATTCCGTTGTCAATTTTAAGACCTTTCGTGCCATTTAAGTGTCGATTATTTGCTGGTGAGCGATAGCGAGCCTGAAATTTTAATAGGAACCGGCGTTTGGCCGGGACATTTTTCTACCGAAAAATGTACAAATTTATCTTGAAAGAGGGTCTAGGGGGTGTGTTTTTTAAGCTTGATGGAGGTCTAGCGAGAAAACTAATAAATATATGAACACACGAATTAATAGAAAAACAAACCGGTCCGCCTCCCCTTAAGACCACGATTTATATCCTAGAGTGTATGTAGCAAAGACGACATATCCACCCACACCCACACCATCCTCTCCTACTCTAGACACATAGCATTATAGGTCAAAGACGACATATCCACCCACACCCACACCATCCTCTCCTACTCTAGACACATAGCATTATAGGTCAAAGACGACATATCCACCCACACCCACACCATCCTCTCCTACTCTAGACACATAGCATTATAGGTCAAAGACGACATATCCACCCACACCCACACCATCCTCTCCTACTCTAGACACATAGCATTATAGGTCAAAGACGACATATCCACCCACACCCACACCATCCTCTCCTACTCTTAGACACATAGCATTATAGGTCAAAGACGACATATCCACCCACACCCACACCATCCTCTCCTACTCTAGACACATAGCATTATAGGTCAAAGACGACATATCCACCCACACCCACACCATCCTCTCCTACTCTTAGACACATAGCATTATAGGTCAAAGACGACATATCCACCCACACCATCCTCTCCTACTCTAGACACATAGCATTAAAGGTCATGTCAGGTCGATTCTCTAGACCCCCTTCTCTCTCATGTTTATCCTCATTAGTTTTGAAAATCTAAGACGTGTGTCGATTTTAAGACCTTTACTCCTATTTCTTTACCAATATCAAGACCTCTCGTGCAACTTAGGCGTTGATTTTTCCCTGGCGAGCGAAAGCGAGCCTGTAATTTAAGAGGAACTGGCCTTCGGCCGGGACATTTTTCTGCCGAAAAATTTACAAATTGATCTTGAAAGAGGGTCTAGGGCATAGACTACATATAACCTAGACACAAAAGAAGACGCCACAAATCTGTAAATAGTGATCCGCGCGTTCGAGAGATGGCAGCACGATCGCAAAGGACAATGGGAGGGGAGGGTCCCCACACAGACATTATATTGACTATCCTTGTCCTTGGTCCTCATTAATTCGTAATAATCCCTACCTTGTACTAATAACGCTATTAATAAGCAATTGAACATTATCCAGAGACTCTGCAGACATGACATAGTTAAATAATAATAATAATAATAATAATAATAATATACGGTTTATTAAAGAATGGCAGCCTCATGAGCTGAAAATACACATTTTACAATTTAGTGGATGAACATGAGATGTACAGATATGAGGATGGTAAGCTCAGTTTACAAACAAAATAAATAAATACAATAATGATGCATGTGCAGAATACAAATTATCATAAAATAACCATGAGAGTAAGTGATATACAGTACATATACACATTTATTTACTTACTCACATACAGAACATACGTATATACACGTACGTGCGCACATACATATACATACATATATAGGAACATAAGAACATGCAGTAAGTGTGCACATGTCCGTATACACAAACGCTCACGTATGCACACAAACATAAGTAGAGGCTACTGTAAAGGCGCCAGTCATCGTGTAATTGTCATCATTATGAATAGGTACACAAGCAAAACTCCTCCAACACCCGCCATTGTTGATGTGAGATTCGGGAGTTGCCAACGTCAATGGTGGGACAAAATATCCCTAGATGTCATAAGTATAAATGTCCAGTTTTAGTGCTACTTGACAAATTAACATCTACATAACATGTAACATAATAATATATATTAACATCTACATAACATGTAACATAATAATATATATTAACATCTACATAACATGTAACATAATAATATATATTAACATCTACATAACATGTAACATAATAATATATATTAACATCTACATAACATGTAACATAATAATATATATTAACATCTACATAACATGTAACATAATAATATATATTAACATCTACATAACATGTAACATAATAATATATATTAACATCTACATAACATGTAACATAATAATATATATAACATCTACATAACATGTAACATAATAATATATATTAACATCTACATAACATGTAACATAATAATATATATTAACATCTACATAACATGTAACATAATAATATATATTAACATCTACATAACATGTAACATAATAATATATATTAACATCTACATAACATGTAACATAATAATATATATTAACATCTACATAACATGTAACATAATAATATATATTAACATCTACATAACATGTAACATAATAATATATATTAACATCTACATAACATGTAACATAATAATATATATTAACATCTACATAACATGTAACATAATAATATATATTAACATCTACATAACATGTAACATAATAATATATATTAACATCTACATAACATGTTAAATAATAATATATATTCAAAATGACAATTTAATTCTTGTTGTGTTGCTTGAAGGTATACAGCTTGCATCATATATGAGTAGCCTATGTTTTATAGTGTATATGTATACTTAATGTTTTCATCTTGCTTATATATATATATCTAATTTATACTAAATAATTTACAAGTGTTTTTACCAATATTAATTAACTCTTAAATACGTTCCCTCTTTAATGTATTGCTCCCTCGTTTTTCGGATATTCCCGTAACTTTGGAAACACTGCAGCAAGCCAGCTGGCAGGCGCGCGCGGCGCACAGACTATCTATATAATAAGGACAAGCCACTGAGGTGCTTTGCTACAGCACAATACAATAGTGCTGCCACCAAATCCCTAGGACGCGCGGCAAACTAACCGTGTGACGTCACGCTTTGGTGTCTAGGTTATATGTAGTCTATGGTCTAGGGGGTGTAATTTTTAGCTTGATAGATGTCTAGGGAGAAAACTACCCCCCCCCCTCCCCCGCCTCCCCTTAAGTTTACGAAGCTATCCCGAACTGAATCGAATATTCTCATTAATTCTCAACCTAAATATTTACATATTGGAGGTTCACTTATGGTGTTCGAGGGTTCATTTGAGGCCAGGCTATAATATATCTTAGACTTAGACTATCACCAACAAAATAAGGGACTGGAGTTCTCGGAAAGAGGTTCCAGTCCTGACTCACAGTGCGCTGGCTTAATATTCCAATAGGGTTGATAGCCTCTGAAGTCCTATTTTAACTAACCAACTTAACCGGCAAAAGTTCGTTCACCCAACCAGCCACTTAGTGAATCCTAAACACCTGGGGTCGACAAACGAAGCATATGAAAGAAGTGACATTAACACCCAATAAATGCTTCGTAATGTTTACCCCCAAGTGTTTCGGATTCACTCTGTGGAAGGTTGGGGGAACGAACTTTTGTCGTTGATAGAACCTACTGAACAATCGCCTGCAGCGATATTTAGTAAATATTTCATTTATTTGTTGGTTTCATCTGACAATCATATATGGTTTCAAACTATTTACTGTAAAGACACGCCAGTTTAACTCTTGAGCTCTTAAAAGGGAGTTGGGTCGTTTTGCTGGTCCCCCTTCTGCCTCGTGCTTAGCCCCATTAGTTTTCAGATATTATGACGTTCTTTCCATTAGTTTGGTGATTTTAAGACCTTTCACCCCATTTAGTTGCCAATATTAATACTTTTTGTGCCATTTTGGTGTCGACCTTTTCCTGACGAGCGAGAGCGAGCCTGTATTTCAGGAGGAACTGGCCTTCGGCTGGGACATTTTTTACATAACAATTTTGGTATATGTTTATCACCAACCAGTGACGAGTTTTTCAGGTTATTTTTTGTTGTTTTTTATTTTTTATTTGATACACAGTGTTGTTTAATACCAAGGACTGTCGCATTTTACTATTTTCCCATTATCCATCAATCTTAAAACACGGCCCCCGATAGTGGGGAGGGCTATGAAGATCAGGGAAATTGCGGGGTAAAAGGCGTAAATAAAGGGGTAACATTGGAAGAACTCTGAAAATACAATATTTAAAAGTAACAAAACCTGAAAATGGAAAAACCCGAGCCAAGTTTTGACCAAACTTGGCTCGGGTTTTTCAATTTTTCAGAGTCCAAAATCACAGTAACCTCATTTCGAAAGTTGGCTCGGGTTTTTATGTTTTTCAACGTGGATAAAGCCAGTAAGAATGTGGTTAACATTAGCCTAACCTAACCTAACCTAGTATAATGGGTGGGGGCTGCCGCCCCCACCCCCCAGCTAAATCCCTTAAATCCGAGCCAACTTTTGCCATTAACCTATCCAAAGAACCTAACATTACCTTCACCTAACACCTACTATGGATTTCAAAGGCAGCGTCACACTGTTTTTCGCAAATATCTCTCAAATGAATTGTTGTATCAGTATGGTATTTCAGCACAAAGCCTGTTACACCCCGACCTAATTTATGGCCGATATAGCATTTTGCTATATGTGTTACGTTAGCAGTTTACTTGTGAATATTAAGACGAAGCCGGGAGGTCACGTGTACACATTCAAAGGAATGTGTAGTATTCGTCTTGCCCCCCCCAAACCACTGCTTAGCTACCCCTAAATCTCCCCCTCCTCACCTTCCTTACCCCTCACCGTCTCCCCATCCACACCCCCTCCTCACTCTCATCTCCCTGCATCTCCCATCAATATATTATACGGTTCATGTTATGCACTGTACTTGTAGCTACTTATATTATGTCAGTATATATATAGATATAATAATTATAGTGTATGCACTAATATTCCTGCAGCTTACGATATTATTGAGTACGTAAACAAGGGGTAGTGCAAATTATTATGGAGGCAAGACGTATTCCACACTGTTAATTACTGTATAACCGGATGTTTGTGCACATGTGGTAGAAGGACAAAGAACACGTTCTATTGGTATTACCTGTGGTCTGGACCTATTGTGATAACTTGTTTTTAGTTTGTGCTAAATACTGTGCATTCATCATAAAATATAAACATGGTTAAGTTAAGATATTAATATTTTGTTAACTTGTGTCTTTGAAAACCACATCATCACCTATAGACTGCATATACTTCTCTCCATCACTGCATCTCTCATTGTAGCCTTATCAAATAAATAATTATAAAGTACCAAATACACTGCATATATTGTGACGTATCATTAGGACTATTACATACATTACATGAAGTAGATGCATTATGATCGATAAATATATTGTAGGAATAAAATGAGGCAAACATGACAATACTGTAAACCATTTATTCGCTATCACTGCCCATGAAAACATCGTCAGAAAGTGACGAGGGATGGGGGGGGGGGGATTACAGGAGGCGGAATGTATTCAATAAAGGTACACTTTACATATCATGACACGGTTCAGAACACACGTAATAACATACGATTCCGTTTATTTGGTTTACTACACATGACTGCATGCATTGGCCTCCTAATACACACATACGGCAAAACAGCCATTACCAAGGGGATTATGCCTTGCTTTCATGCTCGTTCGCCCCACTTCTCGTTTCCATGCCCAGACATAGCAGTAACTGTATGAATAATAGCAAAGTATGATACTTAAATACATAATTATATAGTATTTAATGTACGTAATCACAATAACCTAAGTATTCACGATAACATAAACCGTATACTACAGCTTTGAAAGAGGGAGGGTGAGTGAGAGTAATGAGGGAGACGGGGAGAGGGTGAACTAGGCACTGGGGTAATGGTCTGGGGGTTGGTAGGGGGGTTGGAGGAGTTAGACAGTACCCCACACTCGTCTGAATGTGTACAAGACCCTAGAGGCGATGACTGGATGTAGACTTAATATTCTTCAGTAAACTTCTGACTAAACACTTATGGCAATGTAATATATTATCTATAAATTAGACTAATGCTAAACAATCTTGGTTTACTCACGCCTGTTCTACTGCTGTCCGCAATAAGGAGGAAGCATTCAAACGGTACCGACGCCTTAAAACTCAAGACTCTCATTCTTCATATGTTTCTGCCCGGAATCAAGCCAAATCTGTTCTTCGACTTGCCAAACACTCTTTCATCAATAATAAATGCACTGAACTATCCAACTCTAGCTCTTCCCAAGCTTTCTGGCATCTAGCCAAAAACCTCTCCAACAATTTCTCTTCCTCGTCTTTCCCTCCCCTTTCCCACTCTGATGGCACAACCATCACTTCTTCCTCTGACAAAGCTAAACTCTTCGCTCAAACTTTTGCTAGAAACTCCACCTTGGATGATTCCGGTGCTATTCCTCCCTCTCCGCCCTCCTCTCTCTTACTTATGCCTAATATCCTAATCTCTTCTAAAGATGTACTTTCTACCCTCTCTGGGCTTAACACTAATAAGGCGTACAGTCCGGACGGTGTTCCTCCTGTTGTTCTCAAAAACTGTGCTTCCGTGCTGACTCCCTGCCTAGGCAAACTCTTTCGTCTCTGTCTATCCTCTAACGTCTTCCCTTCATGCTGGAAGTTTGCTCACATTCAACCTGTCCCAAAGAAGGGTGACCGCTCTCAACCCTCCAACTATCGTCCAATTGCTCTTATCTCTTGTCTTTCTAAAGTTTTTGAAACTATTCTTGCTTCCAAATTTCTTAAGCATTTCTCTTCTCATAATCTGCTCTCAGATCGCCAGTATGGCTTCCTTAAGGGTCGCTCTACTGGTGATCTTCTTTCATATCTTACTAACTCTTGGTCATCCTCCTTTCGGGACTTCGGTGAGACTTTTTCTATTGCACTAGACATATCGAAAGCCTTCGATAGAGTCTGGCATAAATCGTTAATTTCTAAACTACCCTCCTTCGGTTTCTATCCCTCCATCTGTGCCTTTGTCTCTAATTTCCTTTCCGGCCGTTCCATAGCTGCGGTTGTGGATGGCCATTGTTCACTTCCTCACCTTATAAACTCCGGTGTTCCTCAGGGCTCTGTCCTATCTCCTATTCTCTTTCTAATTTTTATAAATGATCTCCTTAACTGTACCTTAATTCCCATCCATTCATACGCAGACGACTCAACCTTACACTACTCAATTAGTTTTTCAGAACGCCCCAGCCAGCAATCCCTCAACGACAAACGTAATGAAGCCATAGAACTCTTAAATTCTGATCTAAACACTATTTCCAATTGGGGCAGAGAAAACCTTGTTAACTTTAATGCTTCCAAAACCCAATTTCTCCATCTATCTACCCGTCAGGATCTCCCAGCGGACTATCCCTTGTTCTTCAACAATACAAAAATCAACCCTTCATCTTCTCTCAATATTCTTGGTGTCTCTTTTTCTTCTGCTCTCATTTGGAAGGACCATATTACCAGTCTTGCTAAGGCAGCCTCCCAGAAGCTGGGTGTGCTCAACCGCCTTAGGGGGTTCTTTTCCCCTGCACAGCTTCTTGCTCTGTACAGGGGCATAGTGCGCCCTTGTATTGAGTATTGTTCACATGTGTGGGGAGGTTCCTCTCACACCGCTCTCCTAGACAAAGTTGAAAGGAAGGCCTTTCGTATCATTAACTCCCGTCCACTCACCAACTCTCTGCAATCTCTCTCTCTCTCCGCCGCAATGTTGCATCTCTCTCGCTATTCTATCGCTACTATAATAATCAGTGTTCCTCAGAGCTATCCCAGTGCATACCACCTCCTTTATGTAGGGCACGTGGTACCCGTCTTACAACTCAATCCCACCCCTACTCTGTGCAACTCTCCAACCCAAGAGTGAAACGTTACTCTCAAACTTTCTTCTACTCAATATCTGAGCTCTGGAACTCTCTCCCAGAATCAGTCTTTCCCTCTTCCTATGACTTAAATTGCTTCAAACTCCGTGTGTCCAGGCATTTTGGCTCGAACGTCCCTTGATTTTGGCCCTGTCACTCTTTCAACTATGGGGGAGGCACTCGCTATAGGCAGTTATGCCTTTTGCCTCCCTCAATCACATAGAAAAAAAAAAAAAAAAAAAAAAAAAATTATGTCGGGGTGTAACAGGCTTTGTGCTGAAATACCATACTGATACAACAATTCATTTGAGAGATATTTGCGAAAAACAGTGTGACGCTGCCTTTGAAATCCATAGTAGTATATGTCCCATAGAGTACAAAGGAGTACAAAGGAAATCAAGCAACAACAGATCTAGTGACCCTTCTAGGTTGCTTGTCCTCCAAAACACTGAGGATCAAGTGTCCAAACAGTGGCTTAGAGTGGGTAAGGGAACATTGGAAAGGGAATTACTGCCCTGGAACTAATGTCCGTGGCAGGATTAGGAAGTTAGTAGGGGACAGATGGGTTAGTAACTGAGGGGGGGATAAAATAAAGTTATTCATTTACAAACGCAGTCAGTCGCGGGTTTGAAGCGAGATATTTGTCTAGGCGGAGTTTAAATGAATCAACGGTGATGCAGTCTATAACGTTTCGGGGAAGCCCATTCCACAAGTTGACAACTCGATTGAAGAAGAAATTCTTAGATTCGTGTGAGTTAAAAGATTTACCAATAATTTTGCAACCGTTTCCCCGTGTGTAATTAGATTGGTCGATAGTGAAGTACTTACTACAGTTCATATTGTCGATGCCTTTGATGATTTTGAACACTTGAATTAAGTCACCTCTTAATCTGCGCTGGGTTAAAGGAAATAGATTTAATTCTCTAAGATGCTCTTCGTATGGTTTGTTCTTTAGGCTAGGTATCATTTTGGTAACTCTACGTTGAACTCGTTCTAGCTTGTTTATATCTTTTTGGTAATAAGGGCACCAGGATTGAACGCAGTATTCCAGAAGAGGGCGGACTAAGGAATTGTAAAGGGTTAGGATAACTTCTTTGGATTTATGCTCAAATGACCTGCCTATAAAGCCAATTATTTTGTTTGCCTTCTTAACAACTTCTGAACATTGTTGACTCGGTTTTAGGTTACTCGATATTGTTACTCCCAGATCGGTTTCTCTGTTTACATTCTTAAGCTGAGTGCCATTCATCGAATAGTTTGCTTTCTCATTTAGGTATCCGATATGTAGTACTTTACATTTATCCGCATTGAAACTCATTTGCCAAATTTGGGCCCAACATGACAATTTATCTAGATTGTGTTGCATATCGTCAACTTGTTCTTTTGAGAGTACGCTATTTGCAATTTTTGTATCGTCAGCAAATTTTGAGATTGTACAGGTGAGGCCCTCATCTATGTCGTTGATGTAAATTAGAAAGAGAATTGGTCCTAGTACCGATCCCTGGGGTACCCCGCTACTTACATTGGTCCATTTAGATGCCTTACCGTTTATGACTACTCTTTGCTTTCTGTCGCTGAGCCAATTTTCTATCCATTTCAACACACCGTCTTGTATTCCATGCGCTTTTAGTTTTAGCAGTAAACGTTTGTGGGGAACTTTGTCAAAGGCCTTTTGAAAATCAAGGTATATAATATCTACAGCTTTACTCTCATCGTAGAGGTTGAGGATATCGTGGAAGAAGTCTAAGAGGTTTGTTAAACAGGAACGTTTTTTACGAAAGCCGTGTTGAGTATCTTTAAGTATGTTATTTTCCTCTAAGTGATTTACGAGTCTGTCTCGTATGACCGTTTCTAGCATTTTACATACAACTGAGGTTAAGCTAATTGGACGATAGTTACTGGGTAGGGATTTGCTGCCTTTTTTGAATATCGGTGTTACGTTGGCTAGCTTCCACTGATCAGGCATAGTTCCAGACTGCAAGGATTTATTGAATAGTAATGTCAGTGGTTTGGAGAGCTCATCCTTAGCTTCCTTCAGAACTCTAGGCGAGATTGTATCAGGTCCAGGCGTTTTATTTACCTTGAGTTTATCTAAACAATTCAATACTTCTCTCTCTGTAATGGTGATATTGCTTAGAACATCTGAATTATCAATCTGAATCGGCGATGGTGTAGGGATATCACTGAGGTCTTCTGCTGTAAAAACTGATGCAAAGAAGGTATTGAGGGCATTACTCATTTGTACTTCGTCTTTGGTGTATTCTCCATTTTCATCGACTAACGGTCCAACAGTTGAAGTGACTACTTTTTTCTTTCTGATATAACTATAGAATTCTTTCGGGTTTGTTTTACTTTGATTCGCAATATGTAACTCTAAGGTCTTTTTACTTTGCTTAATTAACTTTTTGGCTTTGCGTCGTAGCTCTACAAATTTCACCCGTTCTTCGTCATTTTGTGAGGATATTAATCTATCTTTAGCAAATTTTTTAGCAAGCAGGCAGTTTGAAATATCTTTATTCCACCATTTGGGCTTATTATTATGGCCTGGACGCCGTATTTTCGATGGTATGCAGTCTTGCACTGCATTTAGGTAAGTGGTTTCGAATAACTTCCAAGATGTATTTATGTCATTATTGTTAATTAAAAAGCTCCAGTCAGTTTCTTTAAACATAGCTCTAAGTTTATGGAAGTTTGCTTTCTTGAAATTAGGGACTTTTTCGATGCTACTATTTGGTTCGTTACTAGTAAACTTTAAAGTGAAAGTTATCGTACGATGGTCGCTGTTACTGAATTCATCACCAACATTCAAATTCTCTATTAATTCTTCTTTTGTTGCAAGTACAATGTCAAGAACGTTATTACCACGGGTCGGTGTTCGAACAAATTGATAAAGCGAACTCTCTTGCAAGTTCGTATACAAGTCATGTCCGGAGTGTGAAGTAAGAGTATCGCCCCACTTGGTCACAGGTAAATTAAAGTCGCCAAAAATTACGGTATCTTGTGAGTTACTTACATCTGCAATTTGTTCATAAATTTCTCGGTCAGTTTGCACTGATTGAGCTGGAGGTCTGTATATTAATGCAAGTATTATTTTTGTACCTTTATTATTCTTTATTAGCACAAAAGATGCGTCGACGTTCACAATTTGAGGTTTTGACAAGAGGGTAGGGTTAAGACTTTCTTTGATATAAAGTAAAACGCCACCTCCATTTCGATTTATTCGGCTTAGACGACATTAGACGACGATTTAGACGACATAGGCTAGGAATGTTCTCAAAATGCGTAGTCTTAATAATAACATTCGGTGTAGGACTACAGCCGCCACATACGAGCTCCATCATGAGACTGATCCGGGAAATAAAACTACAAAAACTACAACAAATTTCCTTAAAAAATCGTAGCACATACGACCTCAGTGTTCGGGCACCATGTTCAAACTAAGCCGGCCTGGCCTGGCGTGGGGCGTGCCGCGTGACGTAATGACTGAAAGAGTGTGTGATTGGTTGAAAATTTGATGGAAGGCTGTGATTCGTTCCATGAGTGACGAGAAGCATTGTGATTGGTTCATGATTCATAAAAAGACCGCTAGGTGTAGTGACGTTCGACTGAAAGCTTGAGGGTAAGAGGTCCCGAACGACGGCCATTGTGTACTATTGCGCCGCGGCCATCGACAGGGAGGTATTTTTACAGTTTCTCGTATTTCACTTATAACGAATTTGCGACGGTAAGTACATATACACTAACAAAGTATCGTTCGTGAAAGTGATAACACACTAATAATCATCGATGGGGCCCGTCACTGGTTGGTCGGTAACTTAAACCAAATGTTTTACAAATATATATCGAATGGGGATCTTGGGGGTATTTTTTTCAAAGAACAAAAATAAGTTGACTGCCTCCCCAGACTCCCTTCAAATAATAATAAACTCACACCAAGATGTATATTATTTGTTGTAACACAAAATTTGTCCTTGAAGAAGGCCCGTTTATCTTAAATTGCAGGCTAGCTAACGCTCGCAGGAGTAACCAACAGAAGAATGAGCTGCATTTTTAAAACTCACCAAATACATCAGGTATGAACTTTTAAAGTTTCCGAACGGAGAGAGTACCAAAAAGACCCTCCTCGCACAAGATACAAGTAAGGGGGCCCACCTCGTTTTGTTTTCTTTCTCTCTCCCTCTTTTTCAGGTTTGTATCCATTCGACCCCATTCAGCCTACTGTTTTAAGAAATGTATCTCCATCCAGGTATCGATTTTTTCATTCATGGCGAGCAGTAGCAAGCCAACATATTTAAACAAAATGTTC
Organism: Paralithodes platypus; assembly: GCA_032716605.1. NCBI lineage: Eukaryota > Metazoa > Arthropoda > Malacostraca > Decapoda > Lithodidae > Paralithodes > Paralithodes platypus. The sequence continues at coordinate 7,266,508 of CM064492.1, forward strand.
CTGACAGCAGGGTAAACTTGTACATTTTTTGATAGAAACATTTCTCCGGTGAAGCCGGATTTCTCCATACAATGCTGGCTCGCTATCGCTAGCCAGGATAAAATCGACACCTGGATGGGGATAAACGTCTCAAAACAGTAGGCTAAATGGGGCCGAATGGATACAAGCCAGAGACAGAGAGAGACCGAAAAAGAGAGACAAACAGCAGGTGACCCCCCAAGGAAAGTGAAATATATGATAATTGAAAATTGCCAAAGAAAAAATAAGAAACTTAGGTGACAAGGTTTAGCTTAATAGGGCAACATTTGTAATATGTTGGCTCATTTATATTACAAATAAAGGAATGTTTTTCCATGGGATTTAAACAATAATAATGTATGTTTCTATCTATCTATCTATTGCCTGACGCCGTGATCCCCGAAGGGGTGGCCACGAACGAACCGCCCCCATGCACCTCTGTCCCCAGTCAGTCGACGCCCCTCCCCCCAACCAGCACCACCTTCGTTCATGTACTTCCTCACTCCATCCTTCCACCTCATATTCGGTCTACCTCTCCCCCTCTGTCCCTCCACCTCGCTCTCATACACCCTCTTAGTCATTCTCTCGCTTTCCATACGTTCCATATGGCCGAACCATCTCAAGTTGTTCCTTTTCACACTTTCCAGCACATCTACCTCCACACCACACCTCCTTCTTATTTCCTCATTAGTCTGTCTATCCCTCCATGTAACTCCGCACGCACTCCTTAAGTAATTCATTTCCACTGCTCTCACTCTTGGTCTGAGTCTCTCAACCAACGTCCATGCTTCGCTTCCGTAAGTCAGTGTCGGGATTACCACACTGTCATGCAAGGACTTCTTCACTTCCATACTGACCACCCTATTTCTTGTTACTGCTTTTAGCGTTCCTACAACCCTCTTCCCCTGTTGTACCCTCTCCCGCACCTCTTCATCCATAGTCCCATCTTTACTCAACACACTGCCCAGATACTTAAAAGAGTTGACGATCTCCATAGCCTGACCGTTCAGCTTCACCTCACACTCTGTGACTTCACCCCTTTCGAAGACCATAACCTTGCTCTTCCCCGTATTTACCTTCAAATTCCGTTTTTCGCACACTGTTCCAAACTCATTTACCAGACCCTGCAACTCCCATTCATTATCACTCATCAGAACTGTATCATCCGCAAACAGCAGTATAGGTAGCTTCCACTCAATTCCCTCCCTTTTCAGCGATACACCAACATCCACTGCTCTTGATAGTATTTCTTTCATAACTCCATCCATATATACAGTAAACAACCACGGGGACATCACACACCCCTGTTTCAAACCAACATTCAGGTCAAAGAACTCGCTCTGCTCACTCTCCACACGTACTGCCGCCTTTGCACCCTCATACATGCTCTTCACTGCTTTCAGCAACTTGCCCTCTACTCCGTATATTCTAAGTACTTTCCACAAACCTTCTCTATCCACTCTGTCATAGGCCTTCTCCAAGTCCATAAAGGCAACATACACCTTTTGTTTCTTCTCCAGATACTTCTCCACAACACAATTCAGGGTAAAAATCTGATCTACACATCCTCTTCCCTTCCTAAAACCTCCCTGCTCGTCGCCTATCCATTTCTCCGTTCTCACTCTCACTCTCTCAATCACTACCCTACTGTATACCTTCCCTACTACGCTTAGAAGACATATTCCTCGGTGGTTACCACACACTCCTCTTTCCCCTTTGCCCTTATATAGGGGGACTATTATGCCAGTCTTCCAGTCATCGGGTGCACTCCCCTTCTCCCATGCTAGTTTGCACATTTTCCATACCCATTCTATCACTATCTCACCACCATACCTCAACATTTCCCCACACACTCCATCTGTTCCTGGTGCTTTCCCCAACTTCACTCTTTTCATGGCTTCCCACACTTCTGACCTCCTGATCCCCACCTCCTCCTCCACTACTTCTCTTCTTCTCCCTCCCATACCATATCCAGCTATGTTTGCTGGCTCTTCATTCCTTTCATTTAGCAACTCACTGAAGTACTCCCTCCACCTTTCGACTCTCTCTTGCTTCTCGGCTAGCATTCTCCCATTCTTATCTTTCACACCCTTACTGTTTCCCTTGCTACCTTCCCTAACTTTCTTGACTTCTTTCCAGAACAGTTTCTTACTCTCCCTCCATTTTACACTCAGATTCCTTCCAAATTCCTCATCTACTCTTCTCTTACTTTCCTTCACTACTCTCTTCACCACCCTCTTACTCTCCACGTACCTCGCTCGTTTCTGTCTCTCGGAATCTTCATTCCCTCTGCTACCCAACCACTCTCTATATGCTTTCTTCTATTCTTCCACAGCTATTCGTACCTCTTCTGTCCACCATGCTGTACCTTTCACTCCCCTCCCTCTTCTCCTCACTCCACACACCTCCTCACATGCTGCACAGATCTCATCCTTAAACACCTTGCTCATCTCCTCCACTTCCTCCATAACTTCCAGGTCGAACCCACCTAGTCGTCTTTCCACTGCTCTCCTGTACTCCTCCCTGATTTCCTCCTCCTGCAACCTCTCCACCCTCCTCACCATTCCACCCTCCTCTCGCCTCCCTCCCGCTCTCCTCACCCACTTCTTTTGTATCCTAACCTTAGCTACCACTACATAATGATCAGACAGACCCCCTCCAATACCCCTATACACCCTAGCATCCATCACAGATTTCTTCATTCGTTCATCCACACATACATAATCAATCAATGACTTTCGTTCCACCACTGTCTTATCCTTCATCGTCAACATCCGTTTCCACGTGTACCTGTGGATCATTCTGTGTTGGAAGAAGGTGTTGGCTATCCACAGCCTCCTCCCCACACATACGTCCACAAGTGCACTACCATTCCCATTCACCTCTGATGGTACCCCCCACCCTCCCACCACTCCCTCAACTTTCCTATCACCCACCTTACCATTCATATCCCCAATCAGAAATATTCTTTCGTTTTTGTCAAACTTCTCCAGGCACGCCTCCACATTCATCCAGAACTCCTCTTTCTTTCTTTCAAGTATATCCTCTGTCGGGGCATACACGCATACAATCACCCACGTTTGTATTCCTACTTTCATTCTCACCCACACAATCCTTGAACCCACAGACCCATACTCTCTTACACATTCCTTCCATTTGCTACTTACAAACAAACATGCACCTTCTCTCGCTGTTCCTTCACTCACTCCAGCACACACACCCATTCCACACTCCCACTCTCTCACATCTGAACCTTTCCATTTGGTCTCTGTCATTCCACATACATCCAGCCTGGCATTCACTAACACTTCCAGAACCTCTCTCTCTTTTGTGCCATCATTCATGCCACTAACATTCCACGTAGCCATTCTCAGAATGTCCGAAGGCATGTCCTTAGTCGGTCGTGGTTCGTCAACGTTGGTTCCGTCCGCATCCGAGGCTGTTCGTTCGTTTTTCTTTGCTTCGATATTTTTTCCGGGTGGGGGTCGCAAGCCCACCGACCCAACCTCTTTAGTCGCCTCTTACGACACGCAGAAGGCACGTGGGGCATATTCTATTCCCTAACCCCCAGGGGGTATGTATGTTTGTCTTCCGTTATTTTTGTATTTTTTTCATGTTGGGGGTAATTATTACTGACAACTATGTGTTTTGTATACTCACTCTGTAACTGAATAAATGCAGCCAAACAACATTGAATTGACTTAAACCTTCGTGACGGACAACGACTCGGAAATGACAGCGTGCTCATTTAGCCCCGACATGTGAAGCATACAGACAGATTGAGGCAGGTTCATGTTTGGAGGATAAAATAACAGAGAGGGAATGAATGAAGCAACAGGTCTTCCTAATATGACTTGACAATAACGTTTATCGTATGAAAGAGTACAGTACCTATGTTATCGTATGAAAGAGTACAGTACCTATGTTTATCGTATGAAAGAGTACAGTACCTATGTTTTATCGTATGAAAGAGTACAGTACCTATGTTATCGTATGAAAGAGTACAGTACCTATGTTATCGTATGAAAGAGTACAGTACCTATGTTATCGTATGAAAGAGTACAGTACCTATGTTTTATCGTATGAAAGAGTACAGTACCTATGTTATCGTATGAAAGAGTACAGTACCTATGTTATCGTATGAAAGAGTACAGTACCTATGTTATCGTATGAAAGAGTACAGTACCTATGTTTATCGTATGAAAGAGTACAGTACCTATGTTTATCGTATGAAAGAGTACAGTACCTATGTTATCGTATGAAAGAGTACAGTACCTATGTTATCGTATGAAAGAGTACAGTACCTATGTTATCGTATGAAAGAGTACAGTACCTATGTTATCGTATGAAAGAGTACAGTACCTATGTTATCGTATGAAAGAGTACAGTACCTATGTTTATCGTATGAAAGAGTACAGTACCTATGTTATCGTATGAAAGAGTACAGTACCTATGTTATCGTATGAAAGAACAGTACCTATGTTTATCGTATGAAAGAGTACAGTACCTATGTTTTATCGTATGAAAGAGTACAGTACCTATGTTATCGTATGAAAGAGTACAGTACCTATGTTATCGTATGAAAGAGTACAGTACCTATGTTATCGTATGAAAGAGTACAGTACCTATGTTTTATCGTATGAAAGAGTACAGTACCTATGTTATCGTATGAAAGAGTACAGTACCTATGTTATCGTATGAAAGAGTACAGTACCTATGTTATCGTATGAAAGAGTACAGTACCTATGTTTATCGTATGAAAGAGTACAGTACCTATGTTATCGTATGAAAGAGTACAGTACCTATGTTATCGTATGAAAGAGTACAGTACCTATGTTATCGTATGAAAGAGTACAGTACCTATGTTATCGTATGAAAGAGTACAGTACCTATGTTTTATCGTATGAAAGAGTACAGTACCTATGTTATCGTATGAAAGAGAACAGTACCTATGTTATCGTATGAAAGAGTACAGTACCTATGTTATCGTATGAAAGAGTACAGTACCTATGTTATCGTATGAAAGAGTACAGTACCTATGTTTCGTATGAAAGAGTACAGTACCTATGTTATCGTATGAAAGAGTACAGTACCTATGTTATCGTATGAAAGAGTACAGTACCTATGTTTATCGTATGAAAGAGTACAGTACCTATGTTATCGTATGAAAGAGTATAGTACCTATGTTTATCGTATGAAAGAGTACAGTACCTATGTTATCGTATGAAAGTACAGTACCTATGTTATCGTATGAAAGAGTACAGTACCTATGTTATCGTATGAAAGAGTACAGTACCTATGTTTTATCGTATGAAAGAGTACAGTACCTATGTTATCGTATGAAAGAGTACAGTACCTATGTTATCGTATGAAAGAGTACAGTACCTATGTTATCGTATGAAAGAGTACAGTACCTATGTTATCGTATGAAAGAGTACAGTACCTATGTTTCGTATGAAAGAGTACAGTACCTATGTTATCGTATGAAAGAGTACAGTACCTATGTTATCGTATGAAAGAGTACAGTACCTATGTTTATCGTATGAAAGAGTACAGTACCTATGTTTATCGTATGAAAGAGTACAGTACCTATGTTATCGTATGAAAGAGTACAGTACCTATGTTATCGTATGAAAGAGTACAGTACCTATGTTTATCGTATGAAAGTGTACAGTACCTATGTTTATCGTATGAAAGAGTACAGTACCTATGTTATCGTATGAAAGAGTACAGTACCTATGTTATCGTATGAAAGAGTACAGTACCTATGTTATCGTATGAAAGAGTACAGTACCTATGTTTATCGTATGAAAGAGTACAGTACCTATGTTTTATCGTATGAAAGAGTAAAGTACCTATGTTATCGTATGAAAGAGTACAGTACCTATGTTATCGTATGAAAGAGTACAGTACCTATGTTATCGTATGAAAGAGTACAGTACCTATGTTATCGTATGAAAGAGTACAGTACCTATGTTTATCGTATGAAAGAGTACAGTACCTATGTTATCGTATGAAAGAGTACTTTACCTATGTTATCGTATGAAAGAGTACAGTACCTATGTTATCGTATGAAAGAGTACAGTACCTATGTTATCGTATGAAAGAGTACAGTACCTATGTTATCGTATGAAAGAGTACAGTACCTATGTTATTGTATGAAAGAGTACAGTACCTATGTTATCGTATGAAAGAGTACAGTACCTATGTTATCGTATGAAAGAGTACAGTACCTATGTTATCGTATGAAAGAGTACAGTACCTATGTTATCGTATGAAAGAGTACAGTACCTATGTTTATCGTATGAAAGAGTACAGTACCTATGTTATCGTATGAAAGAGTACAGTACCTATGTTATCGTATGAAAGAGTACAGTACCTATGTTATTGTATGAAAGAGTACAGTACCTATGTTATCGTATGAAAGAGTACAGTACCTATGTTATCGTATGAAAGAGTACAGTACCTATGTTATCGTATGAAAGAGTACAGTACCCATGTTTATCGTATGAAAGAGTACAGTACCTATGTTTTATCGTATGAAAGAGTACAGTACCTATGTTTATCGTATGAAAGAGTACAGTACCTATGTTATCGTAGGAAAGAGTACAGTACCCATGTTTATCGTATGAAAGAGTACAGTACCTATGTTTTATCGTATGAAAGAGTACAGTACCTATGTTTATCGTATGAAAGAGTACAGTACCTATGTTATCGTATGAAAGAGTACAGTACCTATGTTTTATCATATGAAAGAGTACAGTACCTATGTTTATCGTATGAAAGAGTACAGTACCTATGTTTATCGTATGAAAGAGTACAGTACCTATGTTTATCGTATGAAAGAGTACAGTACCTATGTTTATCGTATGAAAGAGTACAGTACCTATGTTTATCGTATGAAAGAGTACAGTACCTATGTTTATCGTATGAAAGAGTACAGTACCTATGTTTATCGTATGAAAGAGTACAGTACCTATGTTATCGTATGAAAGAGTACAGTACCTATGTTTTATCGTATGAAAGAGTACAGTACCTATATTTATCGTATAAAAGAGTACAGTACCTATGTTTATCGTATGAAAGAGTACAGTACCTATGTTATCGTATGAAAGAGTACAGTACCTATGTTTTATCGTATGAAAGAGTACAGTACCTATGTTTATCGTATGAAAGAGTACAGTACCTATGTTTATCGTATGAAAGAGTACAGTACCTATGTTTATCGTATGAAAGAGTACAGTACCTATGTTATCGTATGAAAGAGTACAGTACCTATGTTTTATCGTATGAAAGAGTACAGTACCTATGTTTTATCGTATGAAATAGTACAGTACCTATGTTTATCGTATGAAAGAGTACAGTACCTATGTTATCGTATGAAGTACAGTACCTATGTTTTATCGTATGAAAGAGTACAGTACCTATGTTTATCGTATGAAAGAGTACAGTACCTATGTTTATCGTATGAAAGAGTACAGTACCTATGTTTATCGTATGAAAGAGTACAGTACCTATGTTATCGTATGAAAGAGTACAGTACCTATGTTATCGTATGAAAGAGTACAGTACCTATGTTTTATCGTATGAAAGAGTACAGTACCTATGTTATCGTATGAAAGAGTACAGTACCTATGTTTATCGTATGAAAGAGTACAGTACCTATGTTTATCGTATGAAAGAGTACAGTACCTATGTTTATCGTATGAAAGAGTACAGTACCTATGTTATCGTATGAAAGAGTACAGTACCTATGTTTATCGTATGAAAGAGTACAGTACCTATGTTTATCGTATGAAAGAGTACAGTACCTATGTATCGTATGAAAGAGTACAGTACCTATGTTTTATCGTATGAAAGAGTACAGTACCTATGTTTATCGTATGAAAGAGTACAGTACCTATGTTATCGTATGAAGAGTACAGTACCTATGTTTTATCGTATGAAAGAGTACAGTACCTATGTTTTATCGTATGAAAGAGTACAGTACCTATGTTTATCGTATGAAAGAGTACAGTACCTATGTTATCGTATGAAAGAGTACAGTACCTATGTTTATCGTATGAAAGAGTACAGTACCTATGTTTATCGTATGAAAGAGTACAGTACCTATGTTTATCGTATGAAAGAGTACAGTACCTATGTTTATCGTATGAAAGAGTACAGTACCTATGTTTATCGTATGAAAGAGTACAGTACCTATGTTTATCGTATGAAAGAGTACAGTACCTATGTTATCGTATGAAAGAGTACAGTACCTATGTTTTATCGTATGAAGGAGTACAGTACCTATGTTTTATCGTATGAAAGAGTACAGTACCTATGTTTATCGTATGAAAGAGTACAGTACCTATGTTTATCGTATGAAAGAGTACAGTACCTATGTTTATCGTATGAAAGAGTACAGTACCTATGTTATCGTATGAAAGAGTACAGTACCTATGTTTTATCGTATGAAAGAGTACAGTACCTATGTTTTATCGTATGAAAGAGTACTGTACCTATGTTTATCGTATGAAAGAGTACAGTACCTATGTTTATCGTATGAAAGAGTACAGTACCTATGTTTTATCGTATGAAAGAGTACAGTACCTATGTTTATCGTATGAAAGAGTACAGTACCTATGTTTATCGTATGAAAGAGTACAGTACCTATGTTTTATCGTATGAAAGAGTACAGTACCTATGTTTATCGTATGAAAGAGTACAGTACCTATGTTTTATCGTATGAAAGAGTACAGTACCTATGTTTATCGTATGAAAGAGTACAGTACCTATGTTTTATCGTATGAAAGAGTACAGTACCTATGTTTTATCGTATGAAAGAGTACAGTACCTATGTTTATCGTATGAAAGAGTACAGTACCTATGTTTATCGTATGAAAGAGTACAGTACCTATGTTTATCGTATGAAAGAGTACAGTACCTATGTTTATCGTATGAAAGAGTACAGTACCTATGTTTATCGTATGAAAGAGTACAGTACCTATGTTTATCGTATGAAAGAGTACAGTACCTATGTTTTATCGTATGAAAGAGTACAGTACCTATGTTTTATCGTATGAAAGAGTACAGTACCTATGTTTTATCGTATGAAAGAGTACAGTACCTATGTTTTCAATCGGAAACATAAGCTTTGAAAACGATTACGTGAAAATTTCAAATTAAGTTGATATTCATAGAAAACTACAACCATAGACTGACACCAATTATTGATCAAAATATACTTGGTGACATCACTTACTGTATTTGGCCGACTGTTCCGTCTAGATTCTAGAACATAATTATACCGTGGCCTCAAACTTTCAAAAGGAATCCCAAAGGAAGGTATTGCCTATAGACTTATGCTCGTAGGGTTGATTTGTTAGAGCTCCATCCAAAAAAACAAGACCTCCCCTTGCGATATTATTTTTTAAGGTAAACCTGACTTTTTGGACCAACAGCGATTTCAGTAAGTTTTATTTTGTTTTTTGTATTTTTTCCTTCAGATATAGTGTTGTTTTATACTGAAGAGGAGCGGAAATGAGTATTTACCCATTATCCAACAATCTAAAAACACGCCCCTATTAGACTTTTTTTTTTTTTTTTTTTAATGTTCTAGGCTAGGCTATTAGCCTAACCTAACAACCTTACCTAACCTAACCTAGTATATGAGTGGGGGCTGCCGCCTAGTTAGTAACCTAACTAGCGGGTGTGTTGACCCCCGCTAGTTAGGTTACTTTTTTTTTATTTTTTTGTGCCATTAGCCTAACTTAACAACCTAACCTAACCTAACCTAGTATATGGGTGGGGGCTGCTGCCCCCACACCCCCGCTGGTTGGGTACTGGCTGAAAAACTTATTGTTTTACAGTAGCCTAGGCCTATACATGTATTTTAGCGTTTTTTTTCTTTTTCTCCCTTGTAATACATTTCCGCTCTTAATGCCATATATAGCAATGATGTATATGCTCTACCGGACCTATTAGGCCTAAACAGATCGATGGGCTAACTGTCGGTCCAAAACATCAGTATAACCTTTTTTAATGAGGCGTACGATTTAAAATATAACTAATGGGGCTAAACGCGAGGGGGTTCTAAAATAGAGGGGGTTACCCCTATGTTATAGAGTTAAGGGAGGGGACGTTAATTTATTATTTTATTATTTATGATTACTACCGGTATATATAAATTGTTGTAGTTTGCTCCCTATACCTCTATCAAGCTTAAAATAAAAACATCCCAAAGGCCCACCTTCGAGATCAATTTGTACATTTTTCGCTAGAAAATGTCCCGCCCCAAGGCCGGTTCCTCTTAAATTACAGGCTTGCTTTCGCTCGCCAGGAAAAAAACAAAAAACAAAAAACGACACCAAAATGGCAAGAAAGGTCTTAATATTGACAAAGAAATGGGTGAAAGTCTTACCATTTGAACACTAATGGGGCTAAACAGAAGGAGAAGGGAGTTCACAAAACCAACCATTCCCCCCATTAAGCTGTTATGCGGAAGTGTATAATAATGTGTGTCCGCCTTGGCTTGTATATGCAGGTCCTTCACATTAATAATGTGTGTCCGCCTTGGCTTGTATATGCAGGTCCTTCACATTAATAATGTGTGTCCGCCTTGGCTTGTATATGCAGGTCCTTCACATTAATAATGTGTGTCCGCCTTGGCTTGTATATGCAGGTCCTTCACATTAATAATGTGTGCCCGCCTTGGCTTGTATATGCAGGTCCTTCACATTAATAATGTGTGCCCGCCTTGGCTTGTATATGCAGGTCCTTCACATTAATAGTGTGTGCCCCTTGGCTTGTATATGCAGGTCCTTCACATTAATAATGTGTGCCCGCCTTGGCTTGTATATGCAGGTCCTTCACATTAATAATGTGTGCCCGCCTTGGCTTGTATATGCAGGTCCTTCACATTAATAGTGTGTGCCCGCCTTGGCTTGTATATGCAGGTCCTTCACATTAATAGTGTGTGCCCGCCTTGGCTTGTATATGCAGGTCCTTCACATTAATAGTGTGTGCCCGCCTTGTCTTGTATATGCAGGTCCTTCACATTTGCACGGCCCCTTTTGAAGACTATGACGCATTTTGACAGTTTATTTTTACTATCTTTAAACGATATCATACAGTTTAGGAAGGATCTGTGGGTATCGACTATCGCAATTAACCATCTGACTGTCATAAACCCTTCCTAACCTTAATAAAATTGTCTAATAATAGCCAGAAAACATGACATAAATGCGTAATCGTATCTTGAAAGGGCTAAGCCGTTATGCAGCAGCGTATAATGTGTGCCATCCACGTCTGATATATGCAGGTCCTTGACATTTCCCCGGTCTCTCTCTCTTTCTCAACCCCCCCCCCCCTCATCCTTTAGCAAACCTTTAGAACGGCTGAGCTGGGCTGGCGTTAACTCAGCTTGGGAAAGGTTAGTTATCGCTGTGTGGGTTGGGGATCAAACTGCTTAATTTCCAGATAAGAACGTTGGCTATTAGGTTTCCTTTTAAATGTAGAATCGTTACGTGGTCCAAATTTTGTTGACAATATTTGGAGCGACAAGTATGAAACACTGGCGAAGTACTTTGAGAAACTACTTAGGCCACAATGGTTAAATAACTGGAATCCACTAGATACTGATCACCGTCTTGGTTTTTATCATTAGGAGGTGCTCAAGTATTCCTGATGGCTGGAGTCAAGATAAAAGGCTAAACTGTTGGTAGTTTTAGAGGGATTTGGGAGTTTTGGAAATGGAATATTTATTGGGGGATAGTTTGGAGTATATTTATTGGGGGATAGTTTGGAGTATATTTATTGGGGGATAGTTTGGAGTATATTTATTGGGGGATAGTTTGGAGTATATTTATTGGGGGATAGTTTGGAGTATATTTATTGGGGGATAGTTTGGAGTATATTTATTGGGGGATAGTTTGGAGTATATTTATTGGGGGATAGTTTGGAGTATATTTATTGGGGGATAGTTGGAGTATATTTATTGGGGGATAGTTTGGAGTATATTTATTGGGGTAGTTTGTAGTATATTTTGTGGGGGATAGTTTGGAGTATATTTATTGGGGGATAGTTTGGAGTATATTTATTGGGGGATAGTTTGGAGTATATTTTGGATGGGTGAAGAACACAATAGTTATAAATCAGAAATACAGATGAAGAGTGCTAAATATTTAAAGTATCATGACTGTATTTTGTTGCATTTCTGGCTTTCAATAACCACTTACATTCCGTTTTGAAAAGACCGAAAGTATTCAGAGGATTTTACCCTCTCGACTGAATAAAATCGTCTATGAGAGCCAAAATAATATTGGGAAATATGCCAGAGTACTAAAAAGGCAAACCCAAATAATTGTGTGCAGTATTGGTTTCCAAAGAATCATTCCTCACACAATCAATCAGTCAGTAGCCAGTCCATATACTCCGACAAGGGGTAGGGAGGATCAACGAGAGATACGGGACAGGAAAAAGAGGTGACGAGAGAAGAACACATAACAGTTCGCCACATAACAATCGAACTTCTTATGCTTCACTGGACTGTTATAATGATAGGGCCTTAGCATCAGCAGCATTTTATCAGACTTATGTGATGAAAGCAGGGCTTCAAACCGGATAATTATAGTTTGTAAATTGGTATAATTATAGCGGTGGCTCCAACTCGATATACAGTAGGTATTATAATTAACCCATAATTAGCGGCGAGCAACATAAGTCGAGTTAAATAAAGCTGGACTATGTGGCGGCGCTCGACATAACTCGAGTGGCAATTTCAGCACGTAATGTGGCTGAGAGAGAGAGACAAGTGGTGGCAGGAGACTAGCGAGCGTATGACTGCTCCAGACCACCGCGGCGAACCTACTGACACAAATCTCAGCTCCCTCCTCCCTCTCTCACTCGCTACATACTCAATTATGTACTGAAAGTACCGAATTACCTGCTTTTTGCACTCGCGTTGCACGGTTATTGCAAGAAAACTATCCATCATACAAGGATCGTTATGGTGTCATTCGAAAGCTCTGTTTATGCCCTTTCAGGGATAGGTACTTGTTTTACGTTCTGGGTCTTATTTAGGCATGAAAATGATCACGTAAACAGCCCTATTTTGGCTAAAAACACCCCGCTGTGCGGTACACATAAATAAACCGCATAGGCCGCTCGTAAGGTGTTAAATCTGTGTGTCTGTTTATTGCCTTATTTAATGATGTATGGTATTATAAACTGGGGCATTTCTGTTTGTTTTTAATTATATTAGGATAGGTTAGGATAGGTTGTTAGGTTAGGCCAATATAAAACTAAATTGCGCCAATTCTTAATATCACAACATATGAAATATGAAAGAAACTAGTGATTTTAAAAAATAATCAATGCTAAAATCAATTTGTAGCCATTGCTAGAATTGTTTCTGTAGATTTAAATGAATATGAGAAGAAATGCATGCACATTAACATGACATTGCATTGTTTTGGACATTGTATCACGTCCAAAGACATAACTTGAACTATAAACCATAGTTATATTTTTGCATATACATTAATAAAAACTATACAGTTTAGTAAGGATCTCTAGGAATAAGTGGTAAACTAATTTGCTCTCAACTTCCCGCAAGTTGTCCTTAAACTATTTCAACATTGAGATGCAAATTACAGTGCACTAATGACATCATAAATCACATCCCGTGTGCGAGTTATACAAAACTACAAACGGGAACCACCTCCTAAACCAGTGTATACCATTACCCAAACAATCATTAATGTTAAAAAGGCATTCAAAATACATAAATATATATATATATTATATATATATATATATATATATATATATATATATATATATATATATATATATACCGGTATGTATATACAGTATAAATATATATATGAATAATATTATTAAATAGAATAAATAATAATGTTAAAGTTAAAGATGGGAGGGGATAGACAGGTTGAGGAGGTGAGAGGTTTCGAAGAATTAGAAAGAAGGAAAGGAGGAAAGCAAGAGCAAAGTAGAAGAGTAAAAGGCTGTCTCCCTTGCTATTGTCTAAAGTGTGTCCCTATAATTAATTAATAAATAAATATATAAACAGAAACTAAACACATAAAGGTCACGCCATCCCAGCTTTCTCTCAATACAAACACGATGAAACACTTACTTACCCATTCAGTATGTCTGGGCTAGATTCGATGATATCAATTGGGGGTTGTCATTTGACAGTGCTCTAGTTTATACACCCATGACGTAGCTAATCTATTTAACCCTTAATTGGCAGCGCGCAACTTATGTCGTGTGAAATAAATTTGACGGTCAATATACAGGAGGCGCTACAATATAGGTAGCAAAATTATAATGGTAGTTTTGGGTTCCTATATCATATGCTTCATTTCTATATACTTTTTATCCCCGGGAAAAAAAAAAAAAATCTTGGGATTTTTCATTTATTTTCTTGGAATTTTTTGTTTTGGTCATTAACCTAACCAAAAAACCTAACCTAACCTAACCTAATAGCCCCCAAATACATTTAGGTTAGGTTAGGTTAGGTTTTTTGGTTAGGTTAATAAAAAAAATAAAAAAAAAATCCAAGAAAAACATAAAAAACCCAAGATTTTTTGTTTTTTTCCCGGGGATAAAAAGTATATAGAAATGAAGCATATGATGATAGGAACCCAAAACTACCATTAGAATTTTGCTACCTATATTGTAGCGCCTCCTGTATATTGACCAATTTGGCTAACTGGCGGTTCACAACTTATGTTGTGCGCCATTTTCAGCACGTAATGTTGCTGAGAGAGAGAACTGAGCAGTGTGAGGAGCCTAGCAACCTTATAACCGTTCCGCACGACCACCGTGGACCAACTGAGGTGCCTCCCTCCCTTCCTTCCCCTCTCTGACTCGCTACACAGGGAATAATGTAGGGAAAGTACCTAATTACATGGTTTTTGCACTCGTGTTGCATGATCGTTGCAAGAGAACCAGCATTCGTAAAAGGATGGTTCGGGTGTCATTGGAAAGCTCTGTTTACGCCCTTTCAGGGATAGATACTAGTTTTACGTTCTGGGCCTTATTTAGGCATGAAAATGATCAAGTAAACAACCCTATTTTGGGTAAAAACACCCCGCTGAGCGCTACGGTCCGCTAGACCGCCTAGGCCGCTAATAAGGTATTAATAACTGAGAAATTAATATTGTGGGGCATTCAGGAGCCGGCTTAATGTCAACTAAATATTGAAGAACGGTCATTATGTATTATTATATACTGTAGGCTATATATATATATATAATTATATATATATATATATAAGGTGCAGTATCGTATTATTTAAGTGTTTATTATGGGCATCTATCGGTGATACACTATTAATTTATTAAAATGCAAATTTGATGACATTACAAAATATATGTATGATGAATATTTACTTTGAATGTAAGATATAATAAAGCTGATTACCTTATGACTTTTAATCGCTTTTCCAGTAATTCATATTTTTTCACCAACCAACTTTACTTCTAAAGTCAATTGATTAAATCAACAAATACATGCAATACGACTGGTATAATGTGATAACAGTATACACATTTGTATCTATTCTCTCTGATATAGTACAGGCTAGTTTAAGTTAATAATTGCAATTGCATTATTTATCATACTGTAATATTAGGTAAAGCGCCTATTTTAGACTGTCAAATAATATTAAAAATATAATAAGCTTATTAC
>CM064492.1:7287224-7288692 GCA_032716605.1 Paralithodes platypus
TATTCTGGCTACTGTTAGACGATTTTCTTCAGTTAACTAAGGGCCTCCTGCAGCAATTGACGACTTGCGAGTTTCATTCTATAAGGAAGTTGGAGCTGTAGACATCGACATTTAGCAGAATAACCAGCTACATTACGGTTTTAGTACATTTATAAATACATACAACCAAATTCAACATACAATTTTTTGTTTTTTGTTTTTCCTATATTCCAACTACTCCCTCTCGGGCATAGGCTGAGAGCCTGTACATTCCACCGCTCAACACGGTGAAGCCCGTGAGGTCTTGTTCCAGTCTGGGGAGTGAGACATGTGAAGCATCTATTCATGGCTCGAAGCAGCTCCATCTCTGAAGCGGCTGGTTGCTTCGTTCAAGTGCTTCACTGTCTCACCCTCCAGATACAGACCCTCACTCTCAGAACGCCACCTATTGAGCAGTGAACTCACTAGGCATTGTCCCCCTGTAACATATTTTGAATGTGGGAATATTCATACAGTGCTATTTAATCAGGGAACAATGAGGGTATTTTGTTTTGGCATTTCGGTGTGCTTTGTGGAAATGCACTGATACTAGGTACAGTACAAATTCAATCCCAATAATATCTTCCCATTGACATATTGGGATTTGAACCCGGGTCCATTGGATTACCAATCCAGTGGCATGACCACTCCACCACACCTCCCCTTAAAGACCATTTATCCATCAGAAACCTACATAATGACTGTATTTGTGTTCAATATTGATGCTTACAGGCCGAACTTCCTTATAGCCTGAAATTCGCAAGTGGTCAATTAACAGGATTCGAACTATCTCACTTAACTCTTTTCACTCCTACAGATCCTTCTTAAACTGCACGCAATCGTCTAAACATGGCTAAAATGAAATGAAAAAGACATCGCCGGTACAGAAGGGATTAATAGCACCATTATTAACACCATTAAAGGTCACCATCAACCTTTGATAACTGGTGACCTAGTGAATGTCTTAATATTGTCAAAGAAACGGAGTGAATGTTTGCTCTCATTCAACCTGTCCCAAAGAAGGGTGACCGCTGTCAACCCTCTAACTATTGTCCAATTGCTTCCATCTCTTGTATCTCTAAAGTTTTTTAAACTAGTCTAGCTTCCAAATTTCTTAACCATTTCTCTTCTCATAATCTGCTCTCAG
The DNA here is from genome assembly GCA_032716605.1 of Paralithodes platypus. Taxonomy (NCBI): domain Eukaryota; kingdom Metazoa; phylum Arthropoda; class Malacostraca; order Decapoda; family Lithodidae; genus Paralithodes; species Paralithodes platypus. The sequence continues at coordinate 7,288,390 of CM064492.1, forward strand.
ATCGCCAGTATGGCTTCCTTAAGGGTCGCTCTACTGGTGATCTTCTTTCATATCTTACTAACGCTTGGTCATTTTCCTTTCGGGACTTCGGTGAGACTTGTTCTGTTGCACTAGACATATCGAAGGCCTTCGATAGATTATGGCACAAAATCTTTAATATCTAAACTACCTTCCTTTGGTTTCTATCCCTCCATCTGTGCCTTTGTCTCTAATTTCCTTTCCAGCTGTTCCATAGCTGCGGTTGTGGATGGCCATCGCTCACTTCCTCATCCTATCAACTCTGGTGTTCCTCAGGCTTCTGTC